>CAIGRB010092987.1:22419-46243 GCA_903798255.1 Fraxinus quadrangulata | reverse complement strand
AATAAAATAAAAACTTATTTAAAAAATGTTACTTAGAAAAATAAAAAGTTATTTTAGAAAAAAGTTCCTTCAAAAATAAAATAAAATAAAAACTGATTTTAAAATAAAAGTTTTTAAAATTAAAAAAAAAACCTTTAATATTTATTTTTTTTCAAATTTATTTTATATATATAACAAAAAGTTGTCGTTTTACCCTTTTAAAAATTAGTGAAAATGGTAAAAGGAAATTGGATAATCATGATGAAATGTTATATGAAATTGAGTGAGCGTGATGAAATTAAATCAAATTGTATGACTATGGTGACATTGATTATGAAGTTGTGTTGTTATGGTTAAACAAAATCAAATCGGATGATCATAGTGACACTAAATATAAAGTTGGGTAACCATTTATGAATTTAACCATTATTTCATAATATTACAAATAGATAAATTTACCCCTTGAATTTGTTGAATTGTACCTCATACCCAACCTTGTCAATAGAGTAATAGCAGTTAAAAATTGCAGTAAAAGTCTCAAACCTTTGAAATATTAGCAGACTTTTTCCAAATTTATGATTTGTTGCAGCCGTCACCCCTAACATTTGTTACCATTGCATGTGAGACCCTTTTGGATAGTTTCTATCCATTTTTCTATCAATTGACTCAAAATTAAGTTTGAACATATTTTTAAGCAATAAAAGGGGACAAAATGATAAATATCTATTAAAATAATTAAATACAAGAATAATTGATAAAAATTTAAAAAAGGAAGAGAAAAGAAAGGATCTCTTCTTTACCCAGCCTCTATCCCACCCCTTAGCAAATCCCGTCCAAAAAAAAAAAAAAACCAAAATCGACCCACCACCAACGACAACCACCAAACATCACCAGTAAATCCACCACCACTATAGCGAGCCCAACTTAGACAAAGGAATCAGAGCCCAACTGTTGGACTTGTTGAATCTATATTTGGATTTTCAACTTTCACTCTTACCTTTTAATAGCCAAAAATTGAGAATGGGAGCAATTAATAGTCTTGTGCTGAAAGCAGACCTGGTTCAAAATTTGTGGCTGCAGTGAAATATTTGAACATGGAAAATTTAGAATTTATTTGGGAATAAAATGGATTTTTAGTAGAGAAATTTGGAAATCAAAATATATGATTCAAGATCTATGGTTGGATTAGGATTATCTCATTGTTGTATCTATTTTCAAAGGTTATTTTTTTGGAATGGCCTCAATGGTGGTGGAGGTGTTGATTGATATTGGGTCGTTGTGGTTCAATTTCAATTTTGAGGATAGAAATGAAGGGGAAAGGGGCATACCATATTGTAATTCGGTGGAGGGAGAGATGGTGGTGGTGGACGGTGGTAGTGGTAGGGGTGGGGTTTGTTAATGAAGAAGATGGTTTTTCATTTTTCATTTTTTTTGTTTTTGATCTAAGTTTTTATTTATTTTATGGAAAAAATATTAAATTATTATTTTGCCCTATTAATTTTTAGGGTTAACTGACTGAAAAATGGATGGAAATCATTCAAAAGAGCCTCATGTACAAGGGTTGGAAAGGTTATGGGCGACGACTGCAACAAATCAAAAGTTTGAAAAAAATCTACTAATGTTTTAAAAGTTTGAGACTTTTACTGTAATTATCCATAAGTCAAAATAACAGTAAGGTAATGTGGAGGCAGCAATTAAGCCATTGAATTTTAAATTAGAAGCAATTATAGATCATAGTTGACGTGTCTATCAAAACTAACAAAATGCCAATGTATCCAATCCTAATCACTAGATTAATAATACGGGAGTTACTGAACTTTCATCCTAATTACAATCGAGTCACTAAAAAACTTCTATTTGGATCAATCCCACCACGTGCACGTCTAATATCACGGGAAAGATTTATCACGAGACACCCAACATGAAATATAATATAGCAAAACAAGGAAAGTCAACATAGTTTATTTGAAAATTCAAAATCCGTAATAATGTGAGGTAGTAAAAGAAATTCAAAAAATCATTTTTGAGATCTATTGGACATGCAAAAAATAAAACTGATGACCCCACAATATCATTGTGAGCAATGTGGAATATTCATAAGAAGCCCTTGTTTGGCGTTGTTATTTTGGACAGATATATCATATTTTTGACAAATTTGTCGACGATTCTATCTGTATAATATCATTTACATACCATTTGAACGTTTAAGTAGGGTAAGTTGGTAAATATTTTTTCATCTAAGTTGTCAATTTACTCTCCAACGCCAAAATGCTTCACATGCCACACTAAAAGTGGAAGGACAAACATCACACATCGGATGGACTTCTAACTTGTTTTGTTCCAAGACTTCTTCCGATGCTTTTTGGGAGTTGAACAATGGTCACTTAGCGTCGAAAATAGGTGCTTCTACAACAAAGGTGCTAAAACCTAAAACTAGGCAACTTACTTTGACACTAAAACGAATCAATTCCTGCTCGACCCATTATTCTGACTGCACTAGCATCATCGGGATACAGAAGTAGAGCTTCTTCCACTTTTGCTCTTAGGGACGAGCTTGTAGTCTGAGGGAAAAGTCCCATTTCCTATTTTCTTTGAATTCTCGTATCGAGTAAGGGATGGAACGAATGTGTCACACCACTTTTCGTTTTTAAAAGTAATAGTATAAAATCATTTTCACTGATACTAGTCTGGGAGGTATTGGTGTAACCAATTTGAATTCCAGTAGCTGCGAAAGCAAGTGTGATAATGTTACAGTGATTTTTACAAAAAGGATTTTTCAGGAAATAGTGTGGTCAAATCAGATAGAGTCGTTAGCATGGACATTGAATGAGAGGAATAACATACCCGATCAATTGTGTAATGCTGATTAGCTAGAATTATTAAATGAGTCAAGGATTATTTTGAGGATTTACTTGAAATTTCGCAAAAACTTTGGTAACCATTTGTGAAATTAACACCATGTCAGATATATTAGAGAGGTTCAATGGTGAAATTGAAGAGGAGATTTGAAGGATGATGGAGTCTAGAAAAATGGTGGTCCAAGGAAAGAAAAACAATTGAACTTTAGTGATTTGATTGCTCCATATTGAAATTTAATGACTCGACTGAAATTATGATGAAAGTTTAGTGACCTTCAATGTTAGAATGATATGATGCGAAGCATAGGGGGACCCACATGGTGGCTAGACATATCATATGGAGGGTTTATCGCATGTGAGGACTGTTTCGAGCTGTGCATCGGCAAGGAGATCTGATACTTGCATCAATCTTTGGTATTTCTATGATTCTCACTCACTATCTCCTCGTGTTCAGGTTTGGTGGCGCACTCCACCAGTTGGACCTGTCAAGATTAGTACTGATGGATGCGTCAAGAAGGGTATTGTGAGCGGTGGATGTATCATTTGGGGTCACCTAGGACACTGTATTAGGGTTTTTTTCAGTTTTGTATAGACCGTGCATGATATTAGAGGCACAACTTAGAGCTATTCTTGATGGAGTTTCTACTAGCTTGGGACTCGATCTTTCAGACATTTGGATTGAGTCATATTTTATAGTGGTTATTCACTACATTGCTAGAGGAGGAGGACCATGGGCTATTGAGGGCAGATTCAGACAAATCATACACATTGTATCATTCGACAAAAACACAGTTTTTAACATTTATAGAGAGGAAAATCATTTTGATGATGCTATTGTTGCATATGGTTGAAATCATCGACGATATCAGATATATGGAACAACTGACCTACCACGACATATTAGGATACTTGTGTTGATGGATATAGACTGCCCAACATTAGAGTATGATTTTTTTTCTTTAGTCTTTTTCTGCATTAGTTCTTATTGTAAGAGAAATAGTACTTCATCATTTACTATTTTCATTATTTCCTCACGTAACTACAATATTCCTCCACCACAAGTGAGAGCATATTAATAAAATTTCGGAGGTATCGCCCTCCTTTTAACCAAAAAAAAAAAGAATGATGCTATTAATAGTTGCTCAACGTGGCATAAATTTAACAGTTTTTCATTTGATGCATTATTATTACTCTTAAATTTCAATAAGCATGATACTGGAAATTCATATGGAGTGGCCTAATTGGTTTTAAGTTAATGTTTAATAGCTTAATTATTTCAAATTGAGGTGCAATGCTTGATTGTAACTAGGATGAAAATTCAGTAATCTCCACTATAATTAAGCCTATTTAAAATTTTAAATATATTATTTATCACTTTTTTCTTTTACATTTAAATAAAAATAGTCACTTATCATTCTCAATGACTCACTGATAGTAAAAATTATTTAAAGATCTACTAAAATTTTCAACACAGAATAAGCAATATTGTGCTGTGGAGGACGGTGTAGTACGTTGCGTTTAACAAATTGTATCTCAGCTAGGTACAACAATAACTTCAGTCAGTACCCTAAACTGAGAGCAATAAATTGTACCACCACTTTCCGCCATGCTCACTGGCATAGATCATGGCTTCTACTGCTATTCCCAGATCCCCACTCCAACGACTCTCCACCTTCAAAAACTCGCCGTCTGCCCCCACCACCACCACCACCGGAAATGCGAATTCCACTCCCACCACCGTCCCTACTTCAGCACGCCTCCCCCCTTCACCATCCGCCCTAGACTCCTTCACCACCGACCCAATTTTCTCTGCTTTCCTCTCCCCTGATTTCAATCCCGCCCAATTCTCCTCCGCTGTTCTATCCTCCGGCTCCGTTGCCTCCCGTATCGAAAAGCTCCAGGAAGGTCTCCGCCTCCTCGACAACCAGCTCCGCCACGAGGTCCTCTCCCGCCACGAGGACCTCCTCAACCAGCTCTCCTCCCTCAAGGCCTCTGAATCTTCCCTCTCGTCTCTCCGCTCCTCACTATCGTCTCTCAAGTCGTCCCTCCACCAAGCTCGCTCTGAGCTCTCCGATCCCCACTGCGTGATCGCCGCACAGACCCTCCAGCTCAATAATTTACACTCTACTTCTGTCCTTATCCAGTCTACCATTCGTACTCTTCGACTGGTTCAGAAGCTCCAGAATCTTGTTAATTCCCAACCCGACCCTGAAAAATGGGAT
Source organism: Fraxinus quadrangulata (assembly GCA_903798255.1). Taxonomy (NCBI): domain Eukaryota; kingdom Viridiplantae; phylum Streptophyta; class Magnoliopsida; order Lamiales; family Oleaceae; genus Fraxinus; species Fraxinus quadrangulata. The sequence goes on along the minus strand of CAIGRB010092987.1, from coordinate 41,184 downwards.
CTTTCTAAGGCAGCGCAGTTGCATTTTGAAATCTTGACACTGTATAATGAGTCCCATTTATCGGGTATTGATACCATCGATTCGGAGTTAAAATGGGTAATTGAGATTGGATCGAAAATTCGAGCTGAGGGGATGAAAGTATTGGAGAAGGGATTGGAAAATTTGAATCAAGCGGAGGTGGGGTTAGGGTTGCAAGTATTTTATAACTTGGGAGAGTTGAAGGGGACTGTGGATGGGTTGGTAAGTAAGTATAAGCAAATGGGGTTGAAGAGTATAAGTAATGCAATGGATATGAAGGCAATTTCTGGTAGTGGGGGGTACGGGGCTGGGATGCTGGGTGGGGTGCAGAGGCATGGTACACCGCAGATTGGGGGTGGAGGAAAGGCGAAGGAGGGACTTTGGCAGAGGATGAGTAGTTGTATGGACCAGTTGCATTCTATTGTTGTTGCAGTTTGGCACTTGCAGAGGGTGTTGTCTAAGAAGCGTGATCCATTTACACATGTTCTATTGCTCGATGAGGTCATGCAGGTGCGTGGATTGAGTGTGATTTTGGTAGTTCATTCCTGATAGAATGAGGAGTTATTATGAATTTTCTGTTAAAATTTAGTTGATTTCTTGTTTATTTAATTAATGATGATGAGTATTGATAACATTATTTAGAATTAACTATGTTATGATGGACTTGTAATACGGGATGCATTTTGCTGTCTTTGGAACCACTGGATGAATAAACTCAAGGTTTACTTCTAATTCAACACAAGTTTCATAGGTCCAAACAAGTCACGAAGAAGGTATCAGAGAAATCCACCATAAATTGAATGAAACAAAATGGATGTTATATAAGAATAAGCGGTTCCATATCAATCTGATTTGTTTGAGTAGCTTTATACTTCAGTTTCAGTTAGATGTTAAGTTAAACTTCTCAAGAGCTCAAAATTGATGTTATAAACTTGTAGGTATTCAAGTTCTTCTCAGACACTTTCTTTTAGGGTCACCATGAAGAAAATTGCTAGGAATGATTATATTACACACATTTTTAGTTGAAGTGGAGATCGGTATCGAGTATATTATGCCCATTTCCATGGATATTTCTAAATGAGTTCTCATTAGATAATCTTCTTTTTCATTTTTAGGGGACAAAGAAAATTCGTGTTCTACTCGATAGTTGCTTTGAAGTTCAGTAATTAATTTCAAACTTATTAAGCCCTTCCTAATAATAATGTTTTGAATAGTGATTTCTTGCAGAATATGTGGTTAAAAAGTAGGAAAAAGTTTTGGGTTTACATGCAAAATATTTTATTATGTGAATATGCGGTTAAAAATGAGTATAAGAATTAAATAGTTTTGTTTTAAAGGGAGAAAAACAGGCTGATCGACTATCTTGGTTGAACATGATTGGTTTGTACATTGTAATTGCTGGTTTAGTTAATCATATTTCTGCTTCCTGTAATGCGTAGCAATTATAAGCATGTCCTTGCAAGGGAATCAGAACCAAGCGGTATTGCAGAATTTATGATATGACATTTGCGTCTATGGCTCAGCAATGTAGCACAGGGTCTATTCTAGATGAAGTGTATATGAGTTGCAACTTTTCAGTTGGAAGATGCTCAGTATCTCTTCTGAAGATTTCTCAATGCGTCAGTACATCCTCTGGCCAAATATTTTGCAGTTTGATACCCTATATAAGACACCTAGGCTTATTTATCATTCTTGGCCTGACTACTGAAGCAACAATCACTAGGTATATTTGTTAGCTCACAAAATTAGATTAAATATATATTTAAACAAAAATAATAATTCACAAATTTAATCATGATTCTAATAGTTATGGCCTATCACAAGTTAAAAGTCTATTACCAAAGTAAAGTATTATAGTGATAAATAATAATAAAAAAAAAAATTAATAATCCTTCTTTGTTAAACTAAAATTGATAATATATTTTAAATTTTCGTCTTCTTTCATGCTTACAGAGCATCTTCAAGTGACTCTTTTATGAGTCTATCTTCTTCATTGCAGAGAGTCAATCCCTTTTTGAGAGCTCAAATAAGTCCTCTGTAGTTGAATATTAAAATAAAGAGTGGATTAGACTCTCCAAATGTAGAGAAATCAAACTCACTCTCCATATTATACTTTTATTATTTCACAACTTTCTATGCAGCCTTTTGGTCTATAAAGACATGGAGAGAAAATGATAAAGTACAAGAGATTAAAGTCAAGTAAAGAAAAGAGGAAGAGGTTGAGTCATGATTGCTAATGAGAAGAAACAAAATATAAAATAATATGAAGAGTATTGTTGGACTTGTATAAAATGTTATTAACTATATTTTCAAAAGTTCTTCTAGATGCTCTTACAAGAAAGAGCATTTTTGGAGATGCTAAGTACAAATGGAAAACAGTTCGAGTCTTGAGGTCCCATGTTCAAAACTCATCCAACACAATTGGATACATTTACACAAATCAGATAATTTTTGATAATTCCCGAACAATCTATGTTTTCATTAACTGAGTCACCTTTTTACGTAAAATTCATCTGGGTTGTACGGGGTTTGACTGGTTCACAAGCGAACCATTCGAGCTTAGTACCCAAACAGGCTTGATAGTTGGGCTTCCAATTCCCGGGACAGGCTAGTCTAGGTTTTATAACAATGCATCATTTTAGTTATTTCTTCATGTCTTCTTATCTATATGTTACTGGTGGCACCTTGCAAGACTGAAATTTTAACTTTTCCAAACATAAATATCAACTTCTAATGAACCTTCTTTGTGATACAATCTGATAGCTCAAGTACTCACTTGAATATATTTTGCACATCACAAAAATGTACAATAATCTCATCTCTGATTAATCAGTTTTTTAATAATGCTTTTGATCAACATTATGGGGTCATCGAATTCCTAGAGCTTGATCACTTCTTCATTTGGAAAATACATGCCTCAAGCATGCTTAAAATTTTGAGACGTCTTTATCATAGTTATTTATGAATGCATATGCTGCACTATTTATCTTGTTGTTCACTCGTATTAGAAATACTGCTGACTTTGCATCCCCACGTAAACTTACCAACTTTATCAATGTTTCTTTGCTTACATGTCTACAATGTGATCCACATTCTTTTGCAGGTGGGATTTGCAAGCTTTATTCTAAATGATGAATGAGTCTTCACATATAACTAGTTTATTATTAAGAATGAAAAATATGCGAAAGGTTTCATATATCAGAATGTGTCATATGTATCAACAGAAAAATTATTTTTGCAATATGGATATTGAACGAAATAAAATGAATAAAATTTATTTCACTTGAGCACGTGAAACGTGCTGCCAATCCAGACATATTTGGTGGTGAAGGGATTGGAATTTTAAATAATTAAAGTAACTCAATTGATGAACTTCAACTAGATAGGTTTATTGCGGTCAAAAGATGTCATTCAATTTTTTATTCCTAAACCTACCTACTGTACTTTGTGGTCCAGTTTCGTGCTCAATACAGAAACAAACTGAAATACACCTTGCTGCTACTATACAAATTTCTTGATTTTTAACCGCCTTGCTTGATTTTTTCTTTTGGGGGCCAAAAATTTAGGTGTATCATGAAATTTCTCACTTCAATCAAATATCATTATCTCCCGGCTTGTCATCAGTGATACCCACAATAATATCACTCACGTAAGGAGAAGAAGGAAAATGAATTCCAGTCAGCAGAAAGGCAGCCAATGCTGCAGATTAATTCTGTTATCTATTTCAATTAGTTAGTTTGTTATCTTTGGTAGGTGGGTAGTTGAGTCAGTGGGGGAAATGCAAATAAATAGGGATAGGGGTTTGGGGAGTGATTCATTCAGGGAATTGTTAAGAGTTTAGTGGGGAGAGACCTTGGCCTCTCGAATGCCTTGGATCATTGTTCTGTTCAATTCTCATTTCCATTGAAATAATAATACAAATCTAGTTCTGTCAATTACATCGATCAGTACACTACATTCACAGCACTACAATCCATTTCTATCCCACTAGACACATGTAATTCTTCCTTGTTGGCAAAACAATTCAGGTTCATCCAATTGTAGCATCTGCTTCACAGAATCACAACAGTAGCAATTCAGTTGAAGGAACCATCAGATACGTCCTAAGATTCAATAGTTCTTTTGAGATTGTCCAAAAGTTGACCTGTGTTTTCAAAAGTACACGAGGCTCATGCCTTGATGCATTCATTAGGAGCCTTAGAGTTTACCATTTGAGTATCATTTGTCAAGGCTTACACTTTTATTTTTTTACTTTGTTCAGACTTGGCTGTTTCATCATCTAAGCCGATCTTGAATGAACCTTGGGTTAACCAAGCTTAAGTCTCCCATTTACACTTAAAGTATTTAAAACCAAATTATGGAGTGGGTTTCCATGGCCAATTGAGTAGTTGGACTTCTTGTTTATCTTCACTTTTCTTTTGATAACTTCGAACTTGTTAACAATGTCAATTCATCTGCTAACTACTTACATCTGCTCATGTTTCCTCAGGAAAGTGATCCCATGTTAACTGACCGTGTTTGGGAGGCTTTAGTAAAATCTTTTGCAAGTCAAATGAAGTCTATTTTCACTGCATCAAGCTTTGTCAAGGAGATATTCACTACAGGGTATCCAAAGCTATTGTCTACGATTGAGAACCTCCTTGAAAGGATCTCACGTGATACTGATGTTAAAGGAGTTCCACCAGCTCTCACTTTAGAAGGAAAGCAACAAATGATAGCTGCCATTGAGATTTTCCAGACAGCATTTTTGGGGCTCTGCTTGAGTCGACTTTCTGATCTTGTTAATTCTGTATTTAACATGTCAAGCCGTGGAACTGTTCCCTCAAAAGAGCATATCTCAAGGATTATATCACGCATTCAGGAAGAAATTGAAGCTGTGCAGCTGGATGCACGTTTGACTCTTCTTGTCTTGCGTGAAATCAGCAAAGTTTTGCTTTTGCTTGCAGAAAGAGCTGAATATCAGGTGCTCTTTTATTTCACCTTGTAAATTCCTCCTATTTTACCCCTAGAAATCTGTTCCACCCATGTTTTTTTTATGTTTGGGCAATTAACTATTCTGTATAGTTCGTGTTTCTATATTACTTATATTTTAATACTCATGGGGACGGTTAAAAAAGATAAGCAAACTAGTTGATTGACCTAGTCCAAACCTATTCATTTTATCTCCTGCTGCAAATACTACTTTGTTGCCTTTGAAGAGAATTTTCAGCATGTTGCGTGGCTATTAATCATAGGTACCAGCTTTCAGCATCTCATAAACTAATACATAAATTTAACATGAAATTAGAAGTGTCAATATGGGTTTGTACTTATTTAGTGCTATGTGCCAGACATTTTGGGTAGCTTTATTTCCATTCAATAACCATGATTGTCCACAGATGTTGTGCCAGTTGTCGTATCATCTTATTCGATAAACCATATTTCTTCACTGATTAGCAGATACAGAAAAATCTTTAATTCCAAGTCACAAGATAAGAGCCATTATCTTTCTTTGATTACAGATCAAGATGAATACTAGACGTATACAGCTAGTCACCAGATACTAGCACCTATTCACACGGAAAGTCTTTTAGAAAACCCATCTACTTGTCTATTCAAATAGCACTGAGGTTATTTGTGAAATATGATGCTCATACTTCTAGTTTACATAATGACTGGGAAATAACCTTCTTAAGCAATCACTAAATGAATTATCGTGGCTTTAATTTGTAACCCCTCAATGTATAACTTCTACTCTCTATTCAGTCGGAAAAGTACTTTTTTGATGGCAGATATCGACTGGTCCTGAAGCACGCCAAATAACTGGTCCTGCAACTCCCTCACAGATCAAGAACTTTACATTAAGTCAGCATCTGCAAGAGATCCATGCACGTGTAACATCAATGATTGCAAGACTGCCGACTGTTGCTTCAGATATTCTATCCCCTGCTCTTGGTACAATATATGGCGTTGCTTGTGATTCTGTGACACCTTTATTTCAAGCGATGCTTGATCATCTTGAGTCCTGCATCTTGCAAATTCATGATCAGAATTTTGGTACTCTCAGCATGGATGCTTCTGTTGACAACAATGCATCACCTTACATGGAAGAATTGCAGAAGAGCATTCTTCATTTTCGGACTGAATTTCTGTCCAGGCTTTTGCCTTCTTCTGGCGCTATCTCTGCTGGAGCAGAAACTATATGCACAAGGCTTGTAAGGAGCATGGCATCTCGGGTTTTAATATTTTATATTAGGCACGCTTCACTTGTTAGACCCTTATCAGAATCAGGGAAGCTGAGAATGGCTAGGGACATGGCTGAACTTGAATTGGCAGTAGGCCAAAACTTGTTTCCTGTAGAACAACTTGGAGCACCATATCGGGCCCTTCGAGCACTTCGGCCTGTTATTTTCTTGGAAACGTCTCAAATGGGAGACTCTCCACTTCTTCAAGATCTTCCACCAAGTGTCATACTTCATCATCTCTATTCACGGGGCCCCCAAGATTTGCTGTCACCACTGCAAAGGAATAAGCTTACACCTGTCCAATATTCACTGTGGATGGATTCTCAAGGGGAAGATCAAATTTGGAAAGGCATCAAGTCAACTTTGGATGATTATGCTGCAAAGGTAAGGGCCGGAGGAGACAAGGAGTTCAGCCCCGTTTACTCTCTCATGCTGAAACTGGGGTCATCTTTTACAGGGAATGAATCATAACCTTTGTCAATTGACATTTAGTTCAAGCATAACAATCTGTCCATAAGTCTCCTCCTCCTCCAGATTTACCTTAAAAATGTCACTGTAGGTGGTGGTGGTACACACTCAATCATCTGATTTCTGTCTTTTTCCTTCTATACCTCATATTATTGCGCGATTTTGTTTTGGGAATCATGTTCTTGGTTCTTTCATTTGTACATCATTGTCCTTATATCGATCAAACAAAATGATATGGTAGATAGTTTAAGTTTCTTCAAAATCCATTCATTATTAAATCATGTATAGTAAGAACCTGTTATTTTCCCCAATCTAGAGTTCGAATATTGTTTTCTATATCATTGGCGCATTGCAATGGCAATCCAGTACTTGATAGGTTAGACATATACAAATGACAGATGGTCTATCGTATTTGGGCCCCTAGTTTTGTACTTCTGTTTGAAACTTGTAGAAACCTGACTGAAAGATAACAGGAGAATAAGTCCTTGAGGTGATGCTACCAAAAATTAAAGAATTGGTCAATCTTGCCTTGCATATTTCCAGGACTTTTTGTTCTTTTGCTCATCTTAATTTTTTTTGTGCTCTCTCTCTCTCTCTCTATGTGAAGAAGACGAACTGGAGAATAGTTAGTTGCGTGCCTTTGCTGTTAGTCTAATCTTGTGTAAAAAAAATTAATTATTCGACCTCGTGTCATTTTCTCCTACGCTCAACTTCATGAACTGACAAACTAAAAAGATATGAAAAGAATACCAACATACATGTAATAACAAATCTTAGCATATAGCTGATATTTTTCGGACATTCTCTCGCGCGCACACCAGAGAGAGAGAGGGGAGAGGGGGAGGATTTTGTGGGTGGGTGGGGAGATGCTATTTACCTATGTAGAATAAACATCATTTTCAGCACATTTCTGTCTCGCGACTCAAATATTTCCACCCCCACCTCCATTGTCAACCTCCAAAACTTTCGAGTCCTCCTCAATAAAATTCCTTAGTATTCTCTGAAGGAGGTGGGGGTCGACAAATTCGAGGCCAAACTGAAGTCCCTATCTAGTTTTCTAGACAACACGAGGGAGAAACTTGAGTCCGCTCAAGTTCCCATTAAAATACCTAAGAAGAACTACAAGAAAAAAATCATCAGTACTTTATTAAAGATTTTGCGGCCCAAAGTTTATATTACAGACTCTTCAAATTTCAAGACTCTTGTTCAACAACTAATAGGTAAGGGAAATTCTACACTATTCCTCTCCTCTCCATCTCCTTGTATATCACAACCTGTAAATATCATTCAAGATCATGCATATCAAGAAAATAGTTGGGATTTGTCGATCGATTCATCGTGTTTTAGTACTCCATTAGAAAGCTCCCCAAATTTACGAATGCTCGAAACATTGGATTGTGTGATGGACAATTCATTGGATATAGAGTCACTGTTGTTGGAGATGGATCCAGTTTCTTATAATTATGATGCATGTCATATTATGATTCAGTCAGAGGTCTGTGTTTATGATTATAATTTATCTGACATCATATGATTATATATGAATCTATGTACACATTTGGTTCAAGAATCATTAGCCAAGGTCTATGTTGTGCATGGTTATATGGATATGTTCTATCACTATCGTGTATAAATAATCATATGGAATGTACATTGTGTGATTGCAAGTTATATTGAACTATGTATGTACATATTTTATATGAGGATAATTTGACTATGTAGATATCGCGTGTGTGAAGTGCGTAACACCGAGCCAAGAAACCCAACCATCAACTCCCCTATGCGTCAACTAGCACAAAGTCATTGTTATTTTCTTTTATCGTAGAATGGTGTTCCTATTGAAAAGACGTACTTAGATTCTTAAGTTTATTGAGAATTGTCTAATTATGATTGTAATAGAAAACCATTTGAGGCATTCTAATTTAAAATAAGAAGTCATTCATTATCGAGGTCAGTACCTTTTCATTTCTTTTCCTCAAATTTTTTGTTATATGGCTAATAACAAGAAAATATTTATAAGTAAAATAATTTGTTGCACAGCAAAGGACTCCATGGCCCAATGGATAAGGCGCTGGTCTACGAAACCAGAGATTCTGGGTTCGATCCCCAGTGGAGTCGTCTATTATTATATTTATTTTTCTTCTACTAGAAACTCTTTTTTCCCCAAGGGATGCAATTACGCAAATACATGCAGAAAGTTAGAGACAAACACGCGAAACTTAATTCAAATACACCATATAAAACGAAAAATGTTTTTTTCCCCATATTCCTTCAGTGACTATAAAATAATCTCTTTTAGCAAAAAATTTTAGGCAAAGAGTTACGTCTTGCTATTAACCCTTATTTTCTGTTACTTGTTGAGTTGGTAGACTATACAATGACTTAAGTTGCCTACTGATCAACTTGCTATTACTGAGAGCCATTCGCAACTCCAAATCGTCCGACCACCATTGCTCCAAACCATGCGCCTCGACAAACTTCTGCTTTTCTTTCGATGACACAAAAAGCTTTGCACCAAACTGTATATTTGTCGGCTTTACATTTTCCTTATCAACAGCATTGCTGCCTTGTGATTCTTCCGAGTTAGTATAGTCACAACAAATGTAGTCACTATTATTTACGTACAAATGAGGTATCCATTGCTTTGATCCCAGTGTGATAGATTTCATTGTCCCCTTGTCACTGGTCGGCTGAGTTTCAATTGTCGAAGGAAGCATTGACTTTAACCTCTTCCAAACGACCTCAGCTTTTTCCCCGATGTTTCTTAAACTCATAGCTAATGAAACCGAGGGTGGATTGAACAAATGTGCCTCCACATATATTCCTTGTTGGGCTAATGCTTTTCCAACTTGGAGAGCAAAACCAGCCCCTAAAGAATGTCCTGCAATACATACATTGCTGCTTCCGTACTTGTCAGCAATCAATTTCAATGCCTTGAAAGCGCTACTAAATCTGACTGATCCCTTCAAACTTTCCCAAGTTAGGAAACGGAGATCATCTTCAATATCACGTCTAATTGTGGGGCCTTTAAGAAGTGTCCCTCGAAGTGCTAAAACAGCCTTTGGCGCGCCATTAGGTCGAAGCAGTACAAAGTCGGCCAAAGCTGCAACCCGATCCCATTCAAGTATTGCCCCGAATATTGATCCATCTCTTTCATCAATAAGGGTTTCAGAGAGTTTGTACTTAAAGGGTATCCACCATTTAGGAGCAAGTGTATTTTCATCTCCTCTTCTGTTTTCTTGTCTGTCAAGTTCGAGCAAGTAAACTGCTTGTATAAAACATGCAATTACTGTCCTTTTATAATTACCATCCTTCCTGTAAATGCAATTTACTCAATTCTTGTCTGTTTTTTTGTACGCCAGAAATACAAAATCAAATGCAATAAAAACTACAAAACATCAAGCTATAATTTTAAATCGTACATTTAACACTTCCAAATGCAAAGAGAAGAATTCAATATACGGAATGAAGTTCTTTAACAAGAAATTATACAGGAGATGCATAAATTTAACTTGACGAAACATTACATTTGGCAACATATAAAGAAACAGTTTTCAGGTTGTACTTTGAGATCTTCTGTATCATAGAAAAACAAATATCATACCTTCAAGAATTTGTTTCGACTATCTTCAGAATTTCACCAATAATATAGATCTATCAATCCCTATTTGATTACACACATTACCATCATTCTTTTGCAGATCATCAACTAGAATCAAATTCAAATGAGAAACACAGAATGCATCTCAATAACTAGAAGAAAAATCCAACAATTCTATTCTATGGTGGGATTAAAACTAAACACACAAAAAATCTTGGGACTCATTTACATAAATTCAATGATAACCCTCATCTTAGATCAACATAAAATCAAGAACTAGTAGAAATATCTAATGACGAAGCAAATAATGGCATAACTTGGGCATATATATAAATACAAACAGAGACGCGTTAGAGGAGAAAATGAGAAAGTGGGGAGATGGGCACTGACCAACTGGAGTTGATGAGGTCTTTCCAATTAGGAGAAGAAACATTTCGAGGTCCAGACACATGGAATGCATAAGGATGATGATGATCTTCAGACTCCAACTCTGTTTTTTCCTTTAGATTTGGATTTTGATTTTGATTTTGGTTTTGGTTTTGGTTTTGGTTTTGATTTTCTTCTTCTTTGATTTCCATCGCCTGCAAAACTTCATTATTCAACTCCTCTGCGCCTCTCTTTCCCATTTCTCTCTTTACACATACAATTCTCAACTTCAAAGTGTAAAAGGAAAGAAAGAAAGCATAAAGGTCTTAAAAATGAATGGAAAATGGGGAGACTGGATTCAGATTATGCCAACGGATTCTAAGAATTTATTAGAATTTAATGATAATATCTGACTTTTTTGAAAACATCTGCCTTTTGTTTTCTTTAAATTAAATGGAGAGCAACGGTCATATTTTGATTCAGATCAAGTCTCTGTTCTCCAACGTTAGCCGTACGTTGTTGGGATAATTTTTGTCTGGGCTACTTGCATATTTAGCAAAGGTCGAGAACCTCAACTATAATTTTCCTTATATAAATTAATGATTCATTTTCTAATAAAGTGATTTGCCCTCGTGGGTGCATTAGGAAGATACTGGACCCACAAGAAATATTTGTGGAGGATCTAATTTCTTGAACTTAAGATTTAAATTGAGGTGTCCATTTATCGAATTATTAGCAGATATGTTTGATGTATATTATTAAGGAAAGAATGTATTTTAAATAATGATATGATGGAAAATATAGGTTAAAAAGTAAGGAAAAGTTATTGATATGATGAAAAATATTATTTTATTGAAAAATGTGTGATTGAAAATAAATTTTGAAAAAATGTGCGTTAAACAGGGGCTAAAATAAATTGGTCATTACAAGTCGTCTCTCTCTCTCTCTCTCTCTCTCTCTCTCTCTCTCATTTGGTATTTAACATTTCTCAAAAAATTATGCAGTTTATTATTATGCCGCTGTTTGGTGCACATTTTGTAACTAAGAATATATATATATTTTTTTTTATGTGATAGGGAAGATGTGGTTAAAAAAAAGGAAAAAATATTGATGTGATGGAAAATATTATTTTATTGAAAAATATGTTATTGAAAATGAGTAGAATAATAAAAAAAAAATAATGTGGATCAAACAGGAGTTATGTCAACATTATTCTTTTAAATTATATAAATTGATTAATTAACAGGTAAAAAGCTTATATGTACTTCTAAGAATAGATTTTCTTCTTTCTTATTTTTGTCAAATCAAACTTTTTTTTCAAGTTGGAGTAGTGGGATATGTCGAATACAAGATTTAAACAAATTATTTATCCGACATCTTAAAATTTTAGATAAGACAATTATTATGAAATCAAAATCTCGAGTTTAAATTTTTGAGTTATGCTAATGTACAACTATGGTTGACAATCATGAGTTGGCATATTATCTATTTTGAAAATTGTTTTTAAAATCAACAGCGCAAGTCTTGACTACATATGGATTATCAACAAAGATTGTACAAATAGTTTTATTCTAAAATTTTTTGCTACTCACTTATTAAAATTATACGCATGTCAAACATTTGACAAAAATAAATTCATTCTATATATAACGAACTATGTTGAACCCGATATTTAAATAAATAGACTCTATTATTCTCTCTTGAAATTTTAGATGAGACCGGGTGGGGTTGGGGTTTTTAAAGTCGAGGAACAAGTGAGAAAAGTGTCGTGAGGTGACCTGTTTCGCATATTCTAAGTACACGTAAAACACACAACGCTGTTTTCTAGCTCCTTGTTTGTAAGTGGAAATATGACAAACACCGTTCTTGTCTACTTTTAACTGCACCTTTTCACGCTACATATTGCGATTATCTTTTCACACATACACAGATCCTCACCCACACTCAGATGTTTGTATAATATATGCATGCATATATTAAATTTTAATTCTTATTTAAATCGAAAAATAATATTGGAAAAAGATGTTGCTTTCACAATCATATTCGAATCTTCTTCTTCTTTAATGCAAAAACCTACTTTTGGAATATGGTTTTGAAATAGTAGTCTACTTTGGGTTTCTTTTTTGGAGTGCTAGTGGAAAGGCGAAAGCTTGTTCTTGAAGTGGGATCTTCTTCTATTCTAGTTTAAAGGTCATTTCTTCTCCCTCTAATTCTCTTCTTCTATGGTTTTCAAGAAAGTGTTGGCGATTAAAATGATACACATGAAAGATTTGTTATAATTCTTCTCTTTTTTAAACTTATTTCTAATTTTACTGATTCCAAGATTCCTTTGTATCGAGCCTTGGGTTCCAACATCGTTAAGAGTAACCCAATCTGATTATTGTTTTCGTATTATTTTACACTTACTATGCCCCACAAGACGGTGAATCTCTTGAGACCCTCAGTCTCAGAATCCAAACGTTTGTCATGAGCTTTTTGGACTATGATACTGTACTAAGCCTCGGGGATTAGCCTTCTCAAAAGGAGTAGTAGTCTAAGCCCTTAAATGTTTATTATGATTTTCCTATTTTAGCTAGATGTGAAATTAGTATGCAGGTGCTCTAATCTTGAAGCTGTTTGAAGAACCTGGTAATAAAGCATTTATTACATGCTCTATATATCTGTGCACACACTTGATGTATATAAGTCTCTATGTCTATGTCTTTATGCTTTTGTATTTCGTGTATGTTTCTTAATTTGTATGTTTCCTCCTACTTTGATATCTTCAAAATCCTGTTAGAGTATGGCGATCCGAATTCTATCTGTTCTTTTAAGAATCCATTATATATTAGGATTTCATTGTATTGTATATATTCGGAGTAGTCACACCTTTTGTACTCATATTTGATACGGTGAATTTTTTCTCCTCTGTCCATGGTTTTTTCCATTTTTGATTTCCACGTAAATCTTGTGATCTTGTTCTTATTTCATATATATTGCCTATTTTCATTTTTGCGTAATAGATCAAATAGAAGTGTATTTGGCTGTTCAAATTTGTCATTTCCAGTAGACATAAGTGTCAATAGGAGGATCAGATTCTCTTGGGGAGTTTGAAATAATTGATTGATCAGATCAGAGGTGTTTAAAATTCTTCATGAATTTCATTTATTCCGTCTGTATTGGAGCGAAGTTTCGATTCACGTGTGCTTTTGGAAAGACCGTTAGAGTATGTACGCTATGTAGGCTGAATAGGACAGACAGTGTTATAGATGATATTTTAGCTTTTTCTTTTTCTTTCAGACTCTGAAGTACTTCATAATTCACCTTACCGAAAGAGCCATTGAACTCTTGAGTCAAGATGTTATGGAATGAGTCTGGTTTCTCTTAAGAATCTCTTTTTCCAGCTCTAGGATGGGAGGACTAGAAATATTTATCTGTAAATGCTGATTTTGAATGTTGAATGGCAAGTTTTGTTTCAATTTTGGTCAAGTTTGATTTTTATAGCTTTGATATAAAAGACTATGCTCCTATTATAAATTCCCGAAGACCTTGCTCGATGAGAATGAATTCACCGAGACATTTTTCAGTTCCCTCAGTGAAACAATAAATTACTCGAGCAGCGTGTCAGCTAAGTTAAACTAAATTAAGAGGAAGGAACATATTAACAAGTGAAAAATATGTAAAGTGAAAAAACATATGATTTGACATAATTTTTGTGGATACTATTCTTCTTCTCCTTTGCATTTCTAAGGCAAATAAAGTCAAGATTTTATTTGATTTCACTATTGAATTAACTTATAGTTCTTGTTTTGACTTACTTGTCAAATAGAGGTAGCTCTCATTTTGTTCTCTCAATATACAGTGGAACGAAATGAACTCTACATCCACTCAGTTTGTTCCCTCCAGAAGGATCGGTATATACGAGACGGTCTGCGTGTGAGGGGATTTCAAAGAAAATAACTATTCGGTCTCATCTCCATCAATGATTCTTGAGGTTGGGAGAAACTAGAGAATCAGATGCAATTTATTGTAACTACTACTCATGCACATTGTATTTGTTCAACCACTTCATCTAAAAGCTTAAGTTAATGGAGTGGGGATAAATTACACGCCCCCTCATGTGCAGGACAGAGTTATGGGTGGTAGTGAGACTTGAACACAGGAAAGTCTCCTTGCACATACTTTGATACCGTGTTTATCTACATTTCCTATAAGCTTAAGCTATTAGAAGGTGGCACGATGATATATTTATGTATAGTCTTCAACGATGTTAGGCTCCTACATGCTAACTGCCATTTTGTTCTACATGTTTAGCCACAGGACACGTCAGATGGAACAGTAGGACCTTCCAATAAATATGATCATGTAGCAAGTAGACCAGTTGATAAGGTAAAGACATTGTGTTATCATACTTCTTCTCAAATATACAATTTGTTCTTTGCAAGCTTGAATAAGACACTGATATTCTGGTTGTTTATAAACATTTATAAAGAACTATGTTGTAGTAATTATTGAACCACCTCATAAAAAACTTGAGCTTTTAGAGAGGCGGCACTTACATTTATTCAAATTTAGTCTTCATCACACCCCTTCTCAGGCATAAACAAGGCCTTGATCTGATGATTGACTTTCTTGTATCATATTTTAGAGATTAGTTACTCTCTCTTTCAGCATTTGAATTCCTAAGTACTTTAAGAAATAGTTATGTTCAATGCTAATGACTATATTGGAGTTTGGTTTACAGGTTCTGAGACGACTGGCACAGAACCGTGAGGCTGCCAGAAAAAGTCGTCTGCGGAAGAAGGTACGAAAGGTTATCACTGAAGTAAATACTTATATGGTGCCGGAGAACGAATTAAAGCCTTCTGTAACAGCTAAATGATGTAACAGAATGACATCTACAATGGATTTTTGTAACTCGGTTTATATATCGTTTTTTCCTCTTTACATTGTAAATTGCTGATGTGAAATGAATTTTGTTTTGAAGGCCTATGTTCAGAAGTTAGAAAGTAGTAAACTGAGACTGATTGAAGTGACACAAGAGCTTCAACGGGCTAGACTACAGGTAAAATGAATATTTTCACATTATTTGTTTTTTCTGTTTACAAATCCATTTTTGTGAATATTGATCCCCTTTCTTATAGGGAAAAGACGTCTAACCGAAAGTTTTTGCTGCAGGGGCTACACATGGGAGGTGAATTAGATTATAGCCTGCAAGGTTACTCTGGAACTACGAACCCAGGTATTCTTGCTCATATGCAGTAGTTATCTGTCGATTTCTGCTAATCCTGAAAAAGTGTAAAAACTACTTAAAAAGTAAATACTTTTCCTTAACTATTAGTTCAAAAACTTACTTTCATTCAAGTACTTCTTCCATTTTTTCTAAGCTCAGCCAAAATTTGCTAATATCCTGAGATAGAGTAAGTTCAAAATTAGTGCATAAACTTGGTGAGTCTCTTAGTTCGTTTCCTGACAAGAGTAGCTAGTAACTTTTTCACGAGGCCAAACGGTCGATCCAATAAGATTTTCCATAAGGAGATCATTTGAACATATAATAGCTTGTTCTATGTTTAAGTGTTTTCGAAATGAGGTGCTATGATTTGTGTCCACCAGATTCTTCGTTTCTGGCAACTGTTGATAGTTATAGATATCTTCCAAGCTACGAATGCCAAGCGTTATAATTCTGATAGAACAGCGGCGTGTCTGAAACTAACATTATTTGTTTGAATGTGGAGGTATTGCTACATTTGAAATGGCGTATGGCCAATGGGTGGAAGAACAAAATAGACAAGTGGTTGAATTGAGGAAAGCTTTGCAGTCTAGCAACGGGGTTATGGAATTGCAATTTTTTGTCAATAGTGGCATGAGGCACTATTTGGACCTCTTCAATATGAAAGCAGCGGCTGCGAAGGCTGATGTATTCTATCTTATGTCCGGCATGTGGAAAACATCAGCTGAACGTTATTTCTCATGGATTGGGGGTTTTCGACCATCAGAGCTTCTAAAGGTGATGTCGTTGTCATGCGTACTTCATTTCAGATTGTCATCCATAAATTTTGTGCTTCATTTCTATGAAACAAAAAGGCATACTTTTGAGATCTGAATAGTTTAAGAGCTTAAGAAATGCATTGAACTCTGTGGAGCCTAATTATATGTGCAGATGCGAGTTTTTTCTTTTCTTATTAGGTCTTCCTAGTTTTCTACACCTACAGGAATCTGAGAGTTCCCATTTTTTGCTAAATTAGACAGATAGGTATGAGAATGAAAACCTGATAATCTCCTTAGTCTGCTGCAGCAAAAAGTGGACGTAACTCTCACATGACATTTATGGGTAGACAATGTGCTTAAGCAAACTTCATTTGGCTCTAACAAGCACCCTGGTTTTCTGCCTCGAACCAAGACTGGGTGTGTCTTTTGTTCGTGCTTTGATTCTATCCTCAGAAGTTGACTTATGTCCAAGATTCTCTTTCCATTCTCTTGTAAACGAGGCAGTAGTCGGCAATAACTTTATATTTGTCGACAGGTTCTCTTACCACATCTAGAACCCTTATCAGATGAACAACAATTGGAGGTTAGAAACCTTAGACAGTCGTGTCAGCAAGCAGAAGACGCGTTATCTCAGGGAATGGATAAACTCCACCAAATTATCGTGGAAACTGTATGCGGTGGTCAACTGGGTGAAGGAAACTACCTCCCGCAGCTTGCCGCTGCGATGGAGAAGTTAGAACCTCTGGTGAGATTTGTGAATCAGGTACATTTTGCTTGCTTCTTAACTCAGAATAATGAATGACCACTCTTTCAAAAACCTCTCAGAATGCACTAGCAATAGAAATCTTGTTTGTTTGAGTTAACTCAAAATCTTGCCAAACTAATATGATCCCTTAGATAGTGACAATTTATAAAGCTTTTAGTGAATTATTATGATTTTCACCATAATTTATCCTTTCCTTTGGAGATTGTTGTAGCATGAATCAATCTAATTGTAACAAATAATAATTCTTATTATTTTGGTTATGATGTTCCTGTAAATAGGCAGATCATCTTCGTCGAGAAACCCTGCAGCAGATTTCTCGCATTCTTAACATCCACCAAACTGCTCGAGGCCTCCTCGCCTTGGGAGAGTACTTTCAACGTCTTCGAGCTTTAAGTTCACTTTGGGCATCCCGTCCTCGTGAACCTGCTTAATGACACACAATCTTGATACACATCTTATATCATGTTTGGTAAAGAAGATCAAACAAGACTTTCAATATTAACAAATCAGTCTCATCCCATTATGTACCCAATATGAACTTGTCGCCGAAACCCCTTGCAGTCAGTTCGTCATCGTCTAAGTTTACATCTCATTTATGTTCAGTGAAGTATCATATGGAACACTATATGAGCTGCTGTCATATTTTCGAGCTTTCTAGCATTGGTAGTTTGTAAATTTGATTAGGGGGCTATTAATAGAATTTGCAAATGGGTTTTGTCTTCGTATTTGGAATGTTGTATATCTGTAAATGCTTTAAGATAGCAAGTTTTTCAAGGGGTAAAAGTACATAAATATGTGTGCATATCATATCACCTGTAATATCAGTCAAAATAAATGACCACGGGTATATTCGACAATACTGAATATGATTAGACATGATAATATAAAATTAACAATTTTCAGTCGGGATACCAAAACCTGCTAAGTGTCGAGGAATCAATTTTCTACATTCCTGCAATAATAATTAAACAAAAATAAGGATTATATTTATCCTCACAAATTAGAAAGACAAAGCAAAACTACATAACACTTGAAAAATACATATATAATTACGTACACGTCTAGGTGTGAGTTTAGGCCTCCATCTAGTTTTCGACAGAAGATGCTCAGCATGTGTTCCAGTAAGATCTGTTCTCCAGCACAAAAGAGCAAAATGTCTGTTAAATTTTTAAGTCAATAGAACAAGAAAGCAAAAATAACCAATATGCGTGAAAGAAAATGGGACACTTCAAATGCCATACCAAAGGAAATGAAGGTATCAATATCGTCGTGGACAAGTAAAAGAATACTACAATCAAAAGCTAGTATAAAAGAGAAGATTAGAGCACGAGGAACATTAGCGTGACAGCATAAAA
>CAIGRB010092987.1:0-21121 GCA_903798255.1 Fraxinus quadrangulata | reverse complement strand
GTTCTCGAAAATTTGTAATTGTACCTGTGGCAAGAGAACCAAGGAAACTCATCAAAATGGAATAGGCACAAATAAGTACAGGCTTGAGTTGACATAATAATAATAATAATAATAATAATAATAATAATAATAATAATAATATAATAATAATAAAAAACAAAAACAAACTAAGCCCTATTTAAGCCTCATTTTATAAAAAAGTCATTTTTCCCAAACTCATTTTCAAACACACATTCTCCCAAAGAAGCCCATGTTTGACAACCATTATTTCAAAACTCTTTAATTCTCTCATTTTTAACCACATTTACACAATAAAATATTTTGCATGTAAACCCAAAAAATTTTCCTAATTTTTAATCATACATTCTCCAAAAAATCACTATTCAAAACATCATTTTTTTTTTCAAAATAATGGCCGTCAAACAGTAGCAAAATAAGTTTACACGTAAATCCAAAAATTTTCTCTACCTTTCGACCACATTCTCCAAAAAAATCACTATTACAAAATCAATTTTCCATTAAATGGGGTTCAAACAGAGGCTCTCCTTCCAATAAATTTGAGGTCGGCTAGGTAGAGCCCTTAGAGCCATGCTTAAGGGAGTTTCCTTAGCGAAAGCAAGGAGAGAGAGAGAGAGAAGTATTACATGTTAACTAATAGTATACCCCTAGGTCTTACTTCTTAGGTAAGGCATCCATAGACCAAAGGATTGTAGGCAAGGGGATGAGTCAATAGCCAAGGGCTAAGCCGGTGTCAAGTACATGAATCCTTATATGCATTTGGTTCAATTCCATTCTACTGGAAGATTAAAGCAACATGACATATTAATTTTGCTCTAACCTTCCTCTTCTCACTTGTTTAACGGAGAACATGTCATTCCTTAATTTATCCTCAATTACACCACCTTCATTTGTGTAATTACAAGTCATAAAACCCATGACCATGCCTCTTTAGTGTTTGATATATCTGATAAATGAACTTCAAGTCCTCTCATGTTCAATTTTAACTACACTAGTTTCAACCACATCTCAAATCATTAAATTCACCATGAGATTTACGTTTTCATGTTAGAAGGCTTTCTATGTCAATATCAGATGTATTCTATATGGAATGTGCCAAAGATATCTACTATAAAGCCTATAACTCTACCCTATTTATGAAATATCTCTTCGTCAATAAGTGAGTTCATGCATTCCCACCTATATGTGAAAGAATGTACTAAACATGACTCTTACTCATAATGTCAACACAAATTAATTGATGTTAAACTGAATGAATTTAGTTTTAATCAGTTTTATTTCAAAAGTTAGAAATTCAAAAACTAAAAAATCCAATTTGAAGAAAGCTAAACCAAAATTTAGTTTTTATAATTCTGCTCAAGAACGTAAAACACAAGTATCTCATTAAGAATTTTAAGTTGTCAAATTTAATTATTTTCAGATTCAATTCAAAAGGATGTTAATCATGGCAGATATTAATGAACTCTGAGACATTGACAACCTAATTGCAAGAAATTTCTTTTGTGTAAGAATGACAGATGATCATAAGCTGGAAGATTGGCTTCTCATTGTCATTTTTGTTACAAGCTTCTGAATCAGGTTAAACAATAATATCAAGAGAGACTTTTTATCGAGGGAAAAATGAAGCTCCAATTTCTTATTTCTGAAATCATCTAATCTTCACAATACAGCAAGAGCAAGACCATATATTAGTATTTCTGAAATGTCTTTAAGTTATAGTAAACACACAAGATAAACCAATTACTTTTTATTGAGGGGAAAATGGGATATTCAAGTTAGTTACATCTCAACAAAATTCTGATATTATTTATGCTGATTTCTGAGCCATTCAAATAACTTCTCAAAAGACTTTCCTTCTTGACATTCTTTGTAGAAGTTGACTTCCAATTCAGTATGACTTCTATTATTTTAGAATCAAGAGTTTGTGACCTATATGTACACTCCACTATGATTACCAAGAAACCCCAAGTAACTTAAGAGAATGACGGGATTCTTGAAACCAACAAAAAGGATTCTTTTGAAAATCTAAATAACAAAGAGGAGGAAAGAAGATTTTTGTTCTTCTTTATTTTTGAAAATAAAGTGGAAGAAGGAATGTTGGAAGGGAACACCTTTCCTCCAATACATTAGGAAAATCGGAAATTTTAAGTTGGAGTTAAAAGTTACTTTTCATCCTACACAAATACACGTCAAGTACTGTGGCTTTAATGATGACAGATCACTTGGATAGAAGTAGAAAGTATATACATACCATAAGGATTGGGAACCAAATTGTGCAAGTAGTCTGTAAGAACCAAGAGTGCCTTTCACAAGACAAGCTCTTCTAGGACCTCAGCATAGTCACAGATGGATAGAAGAGTGCACCGAATTAGTATTCGTCCACCTATGCCTTTGCAGAGACTGTCTGTCTGCTTGAACCATCCATCTTTCTGGTTGACTTTTGGCTTGCACCTGAAGACCCAATGCCTCTCAAAGCATCGAGAAAGAATCTTTTGTTTGGGATAATGCCATCTCTGTCCATACACGTCAACAATTTCTCTAGTAGCTCCTTCATGTCAGCTTTAGTGTAGGCTTTGTAAAGAAGTTTGTAAGTAGAGGAATCAATGGTAAACAGTCTTGAAGAACTTTCAAAAAGAATGTCGGCTTCCATAGGCAAGCCATCCATGCAATAGACATCAAGCATCGCATTCAGTGTCTCTCCTCAGATTCAACCACCTGCTCAAATATCTCTCTTGCTTGTGAAACACAGTCACAGTATCCATACATCGTAATAAGACACTCATACATGATGAAGTTTGGTTTGTATCTCATATTAGTCATTTTCTGAAAAGCTAACTCCACTTTCTCCCTGAGACATGCTTTGCCATAGTTTGTGATCATGGAATTGAATGTAGGAAGTGTTGGTTTGTGTTTAGAACGCAGTAAGCTCTTGAACACATGTTCCATCTTTTCAAATTCCTGCTTCCTTCCATAGGAATCGATCAACAAATTAAATGAGATGATGTCTGGATTCAACTGATTGCTCTTCATCGTAGAAAGCACAGACTCCATTTCCCTGATCATCCCATTTTTTCCCTAGGCATCCATCACACCATTAAATGTGAATATATCCAGGGTCACAATGCTCTCATCAAGATCTTTAAACAAAACATTAACTTGATCAACATTTTTTAACTGAGCAAAAGCTTACAAAAGAATGTTACACGTTACAACATTGGGTTTACAACGCTCCATTCCCTTCATCTTGTCAAAATATCCCAGAGCCTTGGCCAGCGCCTTGGATTTATCCCTGGAGTGAAGGTGGGCAGTGATAAGTGCATTGTAGACCGATGTATCAGCCCTACAGCCACTAATACTATTACGCATCTAAGAAAAAAAAGAAAAAAGCCAAATGACCATCCGATTTTGCCCCTTTTTTCCCGTAACTGATATCAACTTAGAATAAACCCCATTATCCGCTATTTAAAACTGTTATTTTTGCATCCATCTTAACACCTGAATGTTAGAGATATAAGTAAAGAATGCCTTCATTTTGTTAATGAGAACAAAATTCTAAAGTTAATGGAGCTCACTGCATAGTAACAAAGGACACAAGATGGGGTGGTGCCTTCCTACCATAGATTTCTGAGTTAACCAAGACTAAGATGCCTCAGAATTTGCTTTACCACCCCTAAACATTTTTGTCCAGTAACTTATTTCCCCTCAGCGCGTACTACTAAGCCATGACCCACCATCAGTCATCGAGGCAACAACAGCCACATAAATTAAAAGAGCAGCTATTACTTCTATGCAAGAAACTACAAGGCAAGTATTAGTCTGAGGTAATGAACCGCCTTTCAATTATTTCTTTTCCATTTTTTTATTTTTATTTTTATAGATGAGCATATAACTCCCCCACCCCTGGTGATTTTTCATTTGAATAAAACTTCTGATCATACTACCTACTTGGTGAAAATATAATTCCTAACCCATAGTTCTTTTTCTTTTTTATAACAGTTTCTTGTATATTCTTCTATAGTCGCTCTCTTCTTTTACTTGCCCATGGTGATTATTTTGCATCTACAAACATAGTGGGTGCTTCATATTTTTCTTTTA
Organism: Fraxinus quadrangulata; assembly: GCA_903798255.1. Taxonomy (NCBI): domain Eukaryota; kingdom Viridiplantae; phylum Streptophyta; class Magnoliopsida; order Lamiales; family Oleaceae; genus Fraxinus; species Fraxinus quadrangulata. The sequence goes on along the minus strand of CAIGRB010092987.1, from coordinate 17,008 downwards.
CTTATTTCACACGTTCATTTAAATTATAAGCTAGTTTGACAATGAGAAAATAGAGAAAAACTTCGGAAAGTTTAACCGCAGAAAATGGGATAGGTAACGCTACCTATACTCTTCTATCTAGCTTTACCAATACAGGAGCTATCCATACAGTTGATGTTTTTCCTATGTTTTCTATTTCTAAGTCACATATGAGTACCTCTGCATGAATTTCAATTAACATTTAAGTGAATACGACAATGCATTTTCAAAGGAAAGTTGAACTCTGGCTATATTTGTTGCATAGTTGACCTCTGGTAATTACTTAAATACTGTCTCATAGCAACAACTCGGAGATTTTACAGGATATCAACTCTTATGTATATAGTAATGCACGGTTACATATTAACATAGTACCTGGAATGTAATTTTTTTGAAATTAAAGGTAGATGGGATAGGGTAGGCTAAAATGAGCAGATGACACCTGATATAGATAGCATCTCAGTTTTGCATTTATATTAGAATTATATCTATGTGATTAAGGTAGCAGTACCAATATATTTCTTAGTAAAACTCCATGACATTTAATAACAAAATTTTGCATCTTCTATCAAGCACACTTGCATAGTCGCATGCAGCAAACCACCACATATCCACAGGCACTCGCATTGACAAGAGTATAGCAAAATTGCGTGTGCTCAGGTACATGAATAAAATTCACCTCATCCCCTAAAAACAGACACCACAATAAAATTCGCCAGGAACCAATTAGGATATGCACTTGAAAAGACCTATGAAAAAATGCATATTATTCTGTCATGGATGAAATTACAAAGACAGAGCTTGAGATATCAGAGTTTTATCTTAGTAAAACTAGAATGAGGTCTATAAACTCTATAAGAAAGATAATCTGCATCGGTAAAATGATAAAATTGTTGAAATATATGCAAGTTGCATCTCCAGCTCAGCTCCTGCGAGTTGCAAGTTCATGTTTTCATTCCAGCCTCTTCTAGATCCTTCTTCCAGCTGTTGGTTTGTTAGATAGATTGTTAGAATTTACTCTATAAATAGAGCAATGTATTTCCATTATCACTTGAGTTTGATGATTAATAAATGTTCTTCTTCTCAAGTTGCTTCAATATATTTTCATATTGAATCTATCCTTTAATTTCTCGACATGATATCATATTTAAATGATAGATTCAATATGAAAACATATTGAAGGAACTTGATTTGATGATTAATAAAATGTTCTTCTTCTCAAGTTCCTTCAATATGTTTTCATATTGAATCTATCCTTTAATTTCTCGACATGATATCATATTTAAATGATAGATTCAATATGAAAACATATTGAAGGAACTTGAGAAGAAGAACACTTTATTAATCATCAAGCTCAAGTGATAATGGAAATACATTGCTCTATTTATAGAGTAAATTTTAACAATCTATCTAACAAACTAACAGCTGGAAGAAGGATCTAGAAAAGGATGGAATGAAAACGTGAACCTGCAGGAGCTGAGCTGGAGATGCAACTTGCATTTATTCCAACACCCCCCTCAAGATGGAACATCTTGAACTTGGAGAAGAGAACAAAGATGCAGCAGCTGTTATACCATCCTCAGTTTCTCTGTGAGCTGGAGATGCAACTTGCATATATTCCAACAAAAATCAACTACGAATATTTGTACACATAAAATTTACAACAAGGGCGTTCCTCGCCCCCTTCTAGAAATCACATTGGGTGTTCTCTGAATACATTTCAATACAGTAGGCCTTGTCAAAAGAATGACACTAAAATTTAGGGTCTGTAGAGGGCATGGCTCCGGGCAAATAAAAGTGCAAAAAGGGCAAAGTTCAAATTTCCATTTAAATTGCTAAAATCAACGAAAAGTACTAAAGATGAAATTCCTAACATACCTAGATAACTAAAACAGATAGCACAAGAAGTTTACTAAATGTATGAACAAGAAGAAAATGATGCAAAAAAGAAAAAAAAAGAGAAAGAAAGAAATCTTTGACAAGGGGCCAAACCTCAAGACACTGCAGCCATTTTTTCATTCTTCCCAAGCTATTCAAAGAGCATAAAACAATGCTCAGTTCTCAAAAACTTGGCGTACTTATCGAGAGTAGTCACCAATGGTTTTTTCTCTCTGAAATTTCTCAAGACTGAACGAACCAGCNACGAGGTAGTTTAATTCTTTTTCCAATTGAAGTTAGCAATAGATAAACTGTGACGAGGAGTGTGAAAATCTTATACATGGTATGATTCATTAAGCTTTAAAAAAAAAAGTAAAGTGCTTTATTTAAGAAGCAAGTAAAAATTATATTAAAAAAATTAAGTTTTTATATTGAAAATCACAAGAAAAGAATTTTTAACTACAAATTGACAAAATAATCACTTTAAAGTAAGTCCAAACATATATTCTCAAACTATGAATCGAAAATTTGATCTATATTAAAGTTCATTGAAAGCCTCTATTTATTGTCCTAAAAAGAGGTTCGGCACTTCATATTTATTAATATTGTTATCTTTCACTCTCTATTTTTATATCATTCTTTTAAGTATTCTAAAAATATCATCTAGTTCTTAGAACCTTTTCAAACAAAAGCAAGAAAAGTCAAAATAGTGTTCCAAACAACTTCTAATTGCATCAAAATAGCATCTAATTTCTGCCGCCACGATTTAATATTCCCTCTCATAAAAAATATTCAATTCAAATTTAGTTCAGGATTTGATGATGACGGCTTAAATTTTCAAACAAAGAAAATAGTCCTCCAATTTTCGCAGAAAAAACACAATATCTTGGATCAACTAATAATCATGCACTTTTCACTGAATTCTCAGAGTCAAGAAGTCTTCACTGATGATGTTTATTAAAGTCGACAAGTGATTATGCAAATAAACTCAAGAATCAGAGAGAACAAGTACATGCTCATCAATACAAACAGAAAACCTTAGTATCTTCTAGCTATTTCCTTCAGAAAAATCTAGGAACACAACACATACTAAATTTATCTCAGATTTTCAGAGTCTTACAGGGCAAAAATTAATCTCCAAGGAGTAGAGGTGGCAATCAAGTCGAGTAACTCGTCAGCTCGTCGGGGTTTGGCCCATGGATAGCTCGAGCTCGTTTCTGGACGAGCACGAGCCGCACCGAGCAGAGAGGCTAGATAGGCGAGCCGTCTCAACAACGATGACAAGTTCAGCCAAAATGAGAAAAAGACATACAATCAAAAACCAATCATTAGTCAAGAGGGACCATAGAAAAATATCTGTTTTTCATCTCAACTCTCTAGATGGTTAAGTCACATAACAAAACGAGCCCGAGCATGAGCAGAGCAAGGAGACTTGGTTGCCGAGCCATCTCAACAATGATGACAAGTTTAGTCCAAATGAGAAAAAGACGTACAATTAAAAACCGATCATTAATCAAAAGGGACCATACAAAAATATCCGTTTCTCATGTCTTCTCTCCGTATGGTTAACCTTATCACATAATTTTTCAATTATTATATTCATTCAGTCTAACTTATATTTCTTTATTTTATCTACAAGCTCCATTTGACAGCACTTCTATTTCTGTCCCTTGGAATGTCATAGAAAAGGATCACTTTCTCCAAAAATGGCCAGTGCTTAGAAGAATCTTTATGTCTTTTGACCAAAAACAGTCCATTAATCCTTTTGTTAATGGGACCTTAAGTTGCAAATAAATAATATTGATGATAGGTAATTAGCCTAGCATGAATTTTAATGAAGAATCTCCTTAATAATAGATCTTTATAGCAAGCTTTACACCTGGTATATAAGGTCTATCTCAAGGTGTTGGTGAGACACTTAATTTTTCCAATTGAAGCTAGCTTAGAGAGAATGTGATGGTGAGTGATAAAATCTTACAAGGCATGATTAGGATGGTTTGGTGGCTATTTTTTTTAGAAAAAATATTGTTTTGAATAGTAAATTTTTTAAGAATGCATAATTAAAAAGTAGGGAAAAGTTTATTATTTACATATAGAATATTTTATTGTACAAATGTGATTGAAAATAAATATGCGGAAAAAGTAACTTTAAAAGAACGAGAAACTAATAAGGGCTAAATGTAATTAAGCTCTCGTTTGGCCCCCATTATTTGAAGGGAAAATTGAAGTAGCGGTTTCAAACATCTTCAATTTTTATAGACTTTACCATAATCTTTCATAAATGTGCAGTTGGGGTCCATGTGAACGAAAATCGTACATTTTTTCGTTAGTTGGCCAAAAAAATGATTTAAATCACATTATTAGTTATTTCTATAAGATTAAAATGGTAATTTTATCTGTTTCTATATAAAAATAATTAAATAAAAATAAAAAATCATCTTCTTCTACAATTACCTCATCCGCATCCAAACCTCTACCCCTATCCCAAAACCAACCCTGGCTACCCATCGCCACCCAAATCCGCCCACTGCCGTTGAATCCACAATCTTTGCTACCCTCTTCTTCACTACCAAATGAAACTCAAATGAGAAATCAAAATCAAAATTGAAGCCGCCGCCACCACCTTGCCTCAAAATCAAAGCCACCATTACCACCTCCAACTGCAACGGCATGATACTCCAGTATGTATATAAAAATAAATCAAATTCTGACCATCCAACATTCTCGAGTTCAATTTGCGACTGCCATTTTCGCTATAAATGACAAGGCATTTTTTATTTGATTTCCAAAATTTCCTTCAAATTTTGTGTGGCAATTGAGCACCAGAGCTTGGAGAAACTGCAACAACATGAGCGCTCCTTAGGTGGCGGTTGCTTCGTGGTCTAACAACCAGTCCACAATGACGATGACGACAGCTAAGGCCTTTGAGAAAGCTCGGACCAAGAAAACTTGAGAATTGGTTCTACTTATGCAGCAAATGTCTAAGAGAGTAATTCATTTGTTTATTTTTCAATTGTTGCTGCTGGAGTTGCAATTGCTGCTGCTGGGTGGAGTAATTTTGGTGTTGGGTGGGGGTGTGGTTTAGATGTGAGGGGATAGGTTTGGAAGATGATTATTTTTTTTTATTTAATTATTTTAATTGTTTTTTTATGAAAATAGATAAAATTACCATTATACCTTTTATTGAAATAATTAGCTATGTGGTCAAAATCATTTTCTTGGTTAACTAAAGGAAAAGTGGACGATTTTTGTCCAGATAGACATCGGCTGCATATTTATGAAAGATTAGTGACCTCCACTAACACAAAATAAAGGAGGCAAAATATGCAAAAATTAAAAAGGTTAGGAATCGTTACTGTATTTTTCCCTTATTTGAAATTTTAATGATTAGAATAATATTTTTTTAATGTATGATTAAAAAAAAAAAAAATTTTGAACTAATTTATAATATTATTTTATTTGAGAATATGTGGATGATAAGGATAGAGAAAAAAAATAATTTTAATGAGTGCTAAACACGGATTAAATTTTATTGGACAATGTAAAAGTAACATCATTACTACATAAATTGATGATTATTTAGAATCTAAATTAATAAATATTATTCAAGAAAATTATAAATTAGGGACCGTTACCGCAATTTTCCCTTATTTGAAATTTTAATGGTTAGAATAGTTTTTTTTTTTAATGTGTGATTATAAAGAAGAAAGTTTTTAACTAATTTGTAATATTATTTTATTAGAGAATATGTGGATGATAAGAAGAGGGAAAAAATATATAATTTTAATGAGGACTAAACACGGAATAAATTTATTGGACAATGTAAAAGTAACATCATTACTACATAAATTGATGATTATTTAGAATCTAAATTAATAAAAATTATTCAAGAAAATTGTAAAAATTGCAAGTGCCAATAAAAATGAACACGTCTTGGACTTGTATCAATCCTTTTAAAAGGATGGGGACCAAAATACAACTTTGGTGAAAGATTGGGACATGGTCATGCTATTTTCCCCTTTTCTTGCAAATTACTATGTGATTCCATTCAACGGTGGAGATAAGAACCTGAAAAGGAAAACAAAAAGGCTGAGTAAAGCAACAGGGAATTGAACCCGACGTGAATCGAACACGCAACCTTCTGATCTGGAGTCAGACGCGCTACCATTGCGCCACGGATCCACAAGATGTAGTTACATTTGTTTATTTTATAAATATAATTACTTAAAAATGGTGAGAACAGGGTTTCAATAAAAACAGCTGCCACACTTCAAATTTTAGGATGAACTTGACCTGTCTTTTGCTTTGGGTTCTACATTTTATAGAATAGCTTTGTTATCTTAGATTAACTTCTCTAAAAATTCTTTTTGTCATACAAAATTTTTTCGATAAATTATTCAAAATTAATTTCTTATCTCTGCTTTTGACTTTTTAAAAGTCTTAACAAATAAATAGTCATACATGCTTAGTAAGAAAAAAAGTTTCAAGTAAATTGCAAGCATTTAAGCTTTATTTAAAAAATTCAAGGGTCGATTGACATCCTTTCTAGCTCTACAACCTTGTTCCGTTAATATTAATTTCCTTCTTGAATAATTATAAATACTTCACTTCTGTTGAGTATTTCATTAATTTGGTTTTTAAGTTTATACATTGAAATCCATTTTTTACATTCTCCCCTAAGCCTCAATTCAAGTTTAAGAAAGTACAGGTTTACCTTGTAGTTCTCTTGATTGAAAACAAAAATAAAAGTTCTCTTGAAAATGAAATCGTCTAAATGAGAGTAAGAAATAAGAGCACAACCTTAAGAATTGTTAGTCGAAGAAACCAACAGACAATTCAATTGTAGCATGTATTGAAAAAAAGAGATGTGCTATTTGTACATAATTTTGAACAAAATGAATGACGAAAAGACCAAGTATGGCGCCCCCAATAGGGGGCCTCCACTTGACTTTTTTGTAAACAAAATTGTACAAAATTATGTACAAATAGAATTATTGTTGAAAAAATGATGATGACTTCTAAAAGACGATAGGTGGACGATCTATTTGTCCGACCTCGCATTATATCTTTGGGTTTGTATTATAAAACCCGTCATTAATTTTTTTTTTCTAAGGTGAGCGTGAGGTCATTTAGAGTTCGACCTCCAACAACTGTATCCACCTTAATTCTATCACGTCTAGTCTTACACGATATACTAATGATGACTTGATCGTATTCTTCGATCAGAATGATACACAGAAATTGAGGTCAAAATTCTAGCTTGATGTGATATGGTCAACTCTAATATAAAGGTCTGTAATATGGACATTGGTCCCCCACAAAAGGGTACTAGAAGATTTTCTTGTAATATACTTCAAAGTATTTTCAATAAGAATTACTCAATTATTTTATCATATTTCAGCAATTATCATACTAAAATCATTCTAAGTTGATCTAAACTTGTCACGTCATTTTAAGCAACAACAATGGATTGTTGAAATTTGGCATTTGGCGCTAGATCATATTAGAATGACATAAAAGTATTGAAGTGTAAGTTTATGCTTTATTATTAACATATTTACTTTCGTAAATGAAAAATATTTATTTTAAATTTAGCTCTTATTTGTTTCTCATTATTTTCAAAATACACTTATTTCTCTTATTTTTAATCCCGCATTTTTCAATAAAATAATATTATACGTAAATCTAAAATTTTTCTTTATTTTTTAACAACTATTTTCTATCAATAAAATAATATTATACATAAATAGTTTTTACTTATTAAAAATTTTACTTATTTTACGTGAAGAAATTTATTGTTTTACTATGTGCTAGCATATGAGTATGATGATTGATTGTGGTAGGGTAAGGTGAGTAGTGGGTGAGATGATGAGGGTTGTAGGAGTGACCCCAATCCAAGGCTAAGTAGGCAAGGATTGTGGCCCTTGAATGCCCCATTCTTTCTCTAAATTAAATTAGTTCTCTCTCTCCTTCGAAGAGCAATCCATCTACACCTACACAGATCAAAGACAAAGCATAATTGTCATTATTGTAGGCGTCTCTCAGAATGTTGTAGGGTATTAAGTTTCTATTAAGGTTGCATTTCAACACGTGGGAATGCTTGGAAAGGAAATCTGGTAAACGAGAACCAGACAGGTTGAGGCATTGTAGTTGTAGACATATAAAAATATGGAAAAAAAAAATCTAAATTAAAATTTTAAAAAATTAGGGGCTGAGTCAATTTAAATAACTGGCCAAATTAAGTTTACTATGACCCATAAAATTTTAAAGGTTCATCTCACTATTTAAGAAAATCCACAATTATTCAATTATAATCAATTTAATTGAATTAATTAAGTGGTTACCAAAATTGGTTACCAATTTTCTCTATAAATAAGACCAAATGCTCATAAAAAAAGAGGTGAAAGTGTAGAAGCAAATCACGAAGTGCTAAAAAAATTTCAAAGTCCGAGAAAGCGAAGAAATCATCTCAACTTCAGGTCTGACAAACACGAAGAAGATCAAAATTTTCTTCAAATCAAGCAAATTCAAGAAGATCAAAGTTTTCTTCAAATTAAATCAAAATCAAACAAAGTTTTCGAAGTGCAAATCCAAACTCCAAAATTCAAGTGTCAAACAATTCAAATTTTCAACAAATCTTGAAGTCTAGGATTCAAGCCACATAACTCCTCGTCTTCAAACGTTCAGATCATTAATTAGAGGATTTTACAATTATAAGAAGATTCATGTTCATTTGTATTTCTTAAAATACAATTTGTAACGTTTTCTGTATTTTAATATGCGAAATTCGTCGTACAAATTTATTGGCACGCCCGATGGGACATTCTTGTCCTCTTATCTTTTGATCTCAGAATATTTAACTTTCAACCACTACATCAACAATGGCAAATGAACAAGCAAAACAAACTATGACTCATTTTGAAGAGACATTTACTGAACTGTTCCATGCAACTATAGCCCAAATAAAAGGTGGGAAAACTCAATAGGTCCAACCACTAAAGAAGTTCTTCAACAAAGGCAGAATGAAAATTATTTTCACAAAGCTAAACTCTCGTTAAAAAAAAAAACTAAGAGTTAGGCGAAAAATTCTCATTCGGACTCCGTCTCCAGTGGTAGATCCTTGTCTGGATCCCCTCATACCACTTCTCTGCAAATGTGGGGAGACGACACTTCATCTTCGTCTGAAGAATCACTTGAATCGGTGATGGTCACGGAAGCGACATCGGGCTTAGATGATCGAATCCAACAAATGGCTTTAACTATTGAAAAATTAACAAAGTCATTAGAAGAGAAAGACGCACAAGTTGCTGCACTCATGCACAGACTAGAGCTGCAAAATATGTCGATTAAAGATCAAAAAAATCCAGAATCTTTCAAAGCTAAATATCTGGAAGTCTAAGAACACTAATAGAAACAAGATATACATGATCGAACTATTATTCAAAACGTTCTGCATGATAACACTCTCTCTCCGTTGGCTTTCTATCCGTCCACCAACTTCAACATATGATTGTGGACACCATTCATGCCCAGTATGGTGGTTCATTGCAATCATCATTGGTGTATACCAAGCCCTATAGTTGTTGAAATGATGAAATAAAAATGCAACTCGGATACCAACCTCTGAAATTTCAGTGTTTTGATGGGAAGGGCAACCTAAAGCAACATGTTGCTCATTTTATTAAGATGTGTAACAATGCAAGCACTTGCAATGATACCATGGTGAAATAGTTTGTACGCTTTCTCAAAGGTGCCGCATTCGAATGTTATACCCACTTACAGGTCGGGTCAATTGATAGTTGGGATCAACTTGAACAAGAATTCCTAACATGTTTCTACAATACTAGGCGAACGTCAGCCTTTCAGACTTTTCTCGAACGAAGCAGAGCAAGGAGGAGCCCGTTGTAGAATACATCAAACACTGGAGGAACCTCATGCTCAATTATAAAGAATGAATAAGCGAAGCATCTTCTATTGACATGTGTGTACAAGGCATGTATTGGAGATTGCTTTACAATCTCCAAGCAAATATGCCTTACTCATTTGAAGAGTTGGCGATATGTGCTCATGACCTAGAGCTCCAAATTGCAAGGCATGGAAGTTACTTACCAAGTGATCCACGTAACAAAAAAGATTCCAAAAAAGAAATAAAGAAGGATGTCAAGACAGATAAGTCCAAAGAGGTAATGATAATTTTCACTATTCCTGCAAAGATAGCCTTCCAAGGGTCGAGATCGAACCCAAAACCAAAACCAGAGTTTAGACCTACCAAAGGACTAGTCCAAAGCAGAAGTCATGTGACTTTGAAAGAACTTGAAGAGAAGGAGTACCCATTCTCTGATTCTGAAGTTCCTGAAATTCTAGATCAACTCCTCGAATAGAATATAATCGAACGTCCAGTGCCAAAGAGACATGAGGAAGATGGTAAGGTCGATTATCCTAAATATTGTAAATTTTATAGAATCATCAGTCACCCTGTGAAAAAAATGTTTTGAACTGAAGGATCTTATTGTTCGTCTGGATAAAGAAAATAAGATCAAATTTGAAACCTGAGAAAACCTGATGGTCGCCTGTTTAATGGTTTCATTTGATCCAATCTTCGTTGCAGAGAAGGAACATATGTATTCTTATACATACGATGCCAGTAAATCTTTGGTTGAGGAGTTTGGACCTAAACTTCTAGAAGAAGCTATCATAGTGAAGTTTGAAGTAGACGGAGAAATTACCATCAATTACATCTATCCAAGGATGGATGGACCACATGTACCCAATCGTCCAACCTTTTATGAAATTATGACAGATGATTTGGATGTTTGGGATTCTGATTCGGAGTCCAAAAAAGAGATCAGGATGGTTGGTCTACCTTCATAAGTAAGAAAGAGAAATACCGAGTGTCAAACAAAACAAGTAAAATACCACCTTCAACCTCTTGCAGGACCTAAATTGGGGGCATTGGATTTGGAAGTTCAACCTAATAAAAATGTAACACTAGAAGAAAGTCAGGGATGATGGATCCTTGTAAAAGGACGTCATCGAATGACTCCACAATTCCTAAGTTCTAATATTTGTGACGAGAAAATGAGACCAAGAAACAACCAAAGGAGAAGGTTTAAAGCTAAGTCAGGAATGCCTATTAAATCAACGGGAGTAGAAATTAGTTCACGTGTTCCTTCTAGACTGCCAATCCTGGGTGATTATTTTTTCAAGGGTTTCTTCGATAATAAATATTTTACCTCCAATGTTGTCAATGTAGAGGAGAAAAACGAAGCAAAAAATGTATCGAGAGAGAGTTCAAAATATAAGAGAACTATCTCGCGACTCAATAATATTCCTTCCAATACAAGTTTAGCAGAGTCTCTTATACTTCCTTTCGATGATCGAATGGCGTTAATTGTAGCATTGATAGACTCGGAAGAATATGAAGGCAAAGTCTTAGAATATATTGGATTCACAACCCGACAAGATTGTATGGCCACTATCACATTTGACGATGAAGATTTACAATTGGGCTCTCATTTACATAATAGACCACTCTATGTTAGTGGTTATGTAAATCGCATAATGATCAATTGTGGATCTGCTATGAACATCATGCCAATCAAACGATGAAGAAGATTGGAATTAATGTTGGTGATCTGTCCAGAAGCAAGATCATGATTCAAAGATTCAACCAGAAAGGTCAACGAGCTATTGGCATGATTCATTTGAAGTTGCAAATAGAAGAGTTAATTTCCTCGGCTCTTTTCCATGTCATTAATGCTAAAACATCATTTGAATTACTCATGGGACGTGATTGGCTACATGAAACTAGAGTTGTACCTTCGACTTGGCACCAATGCTTCAAATACAGTCGAGATGGAGAAGTCAACTGTGTGGTAGCTGAGTCTAAACCATTTCTCGAAGAAGAATCTCATTTTGCTGATGCCAAATTTTACGTGGATGACGAAAGGTGTAATTCTGCAGGGTTGACCATGGTCGGATTCAAAATTAAAGGAGATGTAGATAATGACAATACATCTAGTGTTGTTCAACATCATCAAATTATCAAAGGTAAATCAAGACTTACATCTGAAGGGTTCTCTAAAGGTAAAAAACCTCAAATAAAATTGACCGATGTTGAGATATTAAGAAATGATTTAACTCTTCTAATACTTAGTATTCCAAAATTGTTTCTACCCCCATCAACTCATGGCAATCTTGAGAGACTGCAAATCAATATTGGAAGTTTTGACATCTATTCCAGACATATCAAAACTCAGTATTTCTAACTCGTCCAAACAAGATTAGCCATGTACTAAAAGAGTCGATGAATCGAAATAGACTTTCAAGGGTTGTTATTGATAAGAATATAAAATGCATATTTTTCCCCCTTATTTTATGTGCTTGTATGATTAATCAATGTCAAAATGTACTCATTACGTTCATATTTTGATTTAGGTGGCAATTCTATGGATATAGCGTAATTTGGAAGAAATAAGTAGAAAAAGACCATGAAAGAAAGCGAAAGTTCGAGGACTAAAGTAAAAATACTCAAAAGTCATGTTGAACCTCACAATAAATATTTGAGAGTGTAAGAGGTCAATTGGATGAAAGAAGATGTCAAAGGGATGAAATATCATCAAAGTAGGATCACACATCAATTTCCAATCGAAAAGTTATGCATTGGATTTTTAGTCTCAGTTTGAGACCTATTTTTGACATAGCAAACCATTGAATTAGAAGATGATATCTGAAACAAAGTTGTATCACTTTGAGTTATCTTTCCAACGCATCTTGAATAACCTCAATCGGATATCAGGAAAGAAAGATATGACCAAAACACTAAACACTGTCCGGCAGAGAAAAATTAACACTATGCGGTCGCATAGTGTTAATTTCATGCGACCACACAGACAATTACCGAGAGTTTCAAAGCTGAATTTATTTGTTCTATACGACCACATAGTTATAATACGACCACATAACCTATAACTATGTGGTCGCATAGTTCATTTTGGTGACGCAATTTTCTGGTTTCCTAATTCCTTCAACTACATATGGAAACAAATCTTTTGGTCATATATCAACCGTAGAACACACGAAAAAGACCAGAACGCATCCAGCATATTTCCTCTCTATTTTTTCTTAGATTCATGAATTGTAACTAAACTTCTACACTTGGTTAAAGGAGATTGAAGTATCAGAACTACATATTGTGAAATCTAAATAGTTTTTCTTATTGTTTAATTCTTATTTTGCGTATTGAATATTCTTCTGCACTTATTTCTATGATTGTTATGTTTAATTGCTAGGAGGCCTACTAGTTTGTTATTCGTTACAATCTACCGCTAAGTTAAATATCAAATCCGTAATTGTTTGATTTCTTTAACTTGTCAAGCACTAGAATTTGATGATTTTCTGCGATAGAGATTATTGAATCTTAAGAAAAATGTTTAAATAGATTGAATGCAACCGATGGTATTTGTGTTATCTAGTTCATCGATTTCTCTATTGTATAAAGCGGTTATTAAATTGAATCTTGAGCGCCGGTCTGGGATTATTTAATAATTAGGGTTAATTAGAATGTTGATTTCTAATTAACTAAAATTAAGGAGAGATAGGAAAATTATTCCAACGGTGAATATTCAAAATATGAATTGAACTATCATTGCATCTATGATCAATTGTGGATTCTCGACGGTGGATATTGACTTCGACCAAGGTTAGTCTTTTGATTATTTTCGTTAATTTAATTTTCATTGTTATAAATTGATTTCATTACAAACAAAACCCCAAATCATTGTACGGAGCATAAAATATTGAATTACACTCTTCGTGGGATCGACCTTCTCTTCCATTGCTATATTAGTTTTTAGAGGTTAAGGTATTATTTTTGGGTGCCTACGACAGCACACCAGTTATAATTTTCAAGTTAAAAAGTTGTTTGAGAATGCTGAATTTGGGAAAAGAGAGTCTCGCAAATTAGGTGATCTTGATGTTTTCTTTTCGGGTGGGTGTATCCTTTCTAATTTTGACAGAACCCTTATGCCGCAACCCAAGTATGGTTTGAAATATGATCCAAATCCACCAAGAAAGATTAAAGTCAAGAAGGTTTCCTCGAACCCAATCATGATTTAAATATGTGAAGTTACAAGAGAAAAATCTGAACAGCCGAGACCTTTAGTGTTCGATCGGATTGAAAATGAGAATGTCAAAGTTTCGGTGTTTAAAAGGTTAAAAGGGGAACTCTCCCCAATGGTTGATGTAAAAGGTAAAACTTTCGTCTTTCAAAAGTTGAGTAGGGATCCTTCTTCTTCTACCCAAATTGATAATAACGCACAAACTCCAGAAGTCATCTCAAAGACAATCTGCATTTTCTCGATTTGAAATTCAAACTTTTAATCTAAGTCCAAATTCTCAACGATCAAAGAGAAGACGAAAATATCAAAAAGTTTTAACTTCTCTAAAGAATAATAAGGACGAAGAAGAAGTCTCTGTTAATCACAAAGTTTTTGAAGAAGTTTCCAACTCAAAACTTGAGTTTGAGAACTCAACTACAACAGATGAACCTGAGTCGGCCCTAACTACGCTTGAAGGAGGACAAGCTATTATGGATGACTTGAAGCAATTAAACTTGGGGACTGAAGAAGATCTAAGACCAGTGTTTGTAAGTGCTCTCATCGGTCAAAAAGAGGAATCGGGGTACATACATTTGCTTCAAGAATACAAAGATATATTTGCGTGGTCTTACAAAGAAATGTCGGGGCTAAATTCGAGGGTTGCAGTACATTACCTTGCAATAAGACATGGAGTTTGACCGATCAAGTAACCTCAAAGAAGATTTCGGCCAGAACTGATTTCTCACATTGAAATGGAAGTCAACAAACTTATTGAAGCTGGATTTATACGTGAAGGTAAGTACCCAACTTGGATTGCAAATATTGTCCATGTTAAAAAGAAAAATGGATAATTACGAGTCTGTGTTGACTTTTGTGATCTAAATCAAGCATGTTCGAAAGATGATTTTTCGCTCCTGATAATAGAGTTAATGGTGGACGCAACTACCAGGTACGAAATCTTATCTTTCATGGACGAATTTTCTGGATACAACCAAATATGCATGAATCTGAAAGATGAAGAACTTACAGCATTCCGTATCCCTAAGGGCATATATTATTATAAAGTTATACTATTTGGATTAAAAAATACGGGGACACCTACCAACGGGTAATGCAAAAGATTTTCAACGACATGCTGCATAAAAACATAGAATGTTATGTGGATGATCTTGTCGTAAAAATAAAGAAACGTTACGATTATCTACAAGATCTATAGGATGTTTTCGAAAGACTTTGACGATAACAATTAAAGATGAATTCGTTGAAGTGTGTATTTGGTGTTATATCTGAAAAATTTCTTGACTTCATTGTTCGACATAGAGGCATTAAAATAGATCAATAAAAAATTGACGTCATACTCAACATGCCAGAACCAGAAATGTGCATGAGTTAAAAAAATTTCAAGGAAAACTCGCATACATTCAAAGATTTATCTCTAAACTTGCTGGACGTTGCCATCCATTCAACAAACTCGTAAAGAAAGAAGTACCATTTGAATAAGATAATGCCTGTTGAAATGCTTTCCAAAGTATCAAACAATATTTATCTCATCCACCAATACTCATAGCTCCGATCCTAGGAAAACCACTAACTCTTTATGTTGCGGCACAAGAATATTCTCTAGGCGCACTTCTCGTCCAAACCAACGATGAAGGAAAAGAGAATTCGCTATATTACTTGAGCCGGACACTGGTAGGCGCTGATATAAAGTATTCGCCTATTGAAAAAATATGCCCCGCATTAATATTTGCACTAAAAAATTAAGACATTATATGCTATCATATACGATCAGTCTTGTTTCAAAGGCTGATCCATTAAAGTACGTAATGCCCATTCCGATTCTTTCGGGAAGGATTGGAAAATGGGCTTTGCTATTGTCTGAGTTGATATCAAATTTATCTCACGGAAAGCCATCAAAGGACAAGCTGCGGTAGATCTCCTTGCTGATCATCCAATTTCAGCAGAATGGGAACTACAAGAAGAACTTTCGGATGAAAAAGTTCTATTTACTAAAGCCATACCATCATGAAAGCTATACTTCGATAGGGCAGCCCGAAGTTATGGTACTGGACATTAGTCGTCTTTGTCATTCCCCATGATTTTGTTATGCCATATTCTTTTATCTTAATGGAGAAATGTTCAAACAACGTGGCGAAATATCAAACTCTTATCATTGGTTTGGAGACAACATTAGATATGGACATCTATCAGCTGAAAGTTTTTGGAGATTCTAAATTGATAATCAACCAACTTCTAGTCGAGTGCGAAGTCCGTAATTCAGACTTGAAGTCATATCATGAATATGCATTAACGCTTATGAAATGATTTGATTTGTTTAAAATTAAATTCATACCTAGGAGTGAAAATAGGGAATCTGATGCCTTAGCTAATTTAGCCGCTATTTTAGCCAGGGCAGATGAAGATTTCTCTCACTCCATTTGAATTGCTCAAAGATGATTGCTTCTATCATTACTACCTAGTAATATGGAAGAAAATAATAGCGTCGAAGTAATCGAATATGAGGAAAAAAAAGATTGGAGACAACCGATAAATTAATTTCCTTCAACATCAAAAGCGAAAAATTGAAATCAAAAGGCGTGCATCCCGCTTTGTCTTTGATAAGGAAATGCTTTATCGACAATTATTTGATGGAGTTTTCCTCTAATGCTTAAATAACGATGAAGCAACACAGGTCGTGGAAGAAGCTCACTCAGTTCGGACCCAACCTCCATTTTCGAATAAAGAGGATGGGGTCCTACTTGCCAACTATGGTGTAAGACTCTATAGATTATGCAAAGAAATGTAAAGTTTGCCAAGTTCATGCAAATTTTATCCATCAACCTCTGGAATCATTACATCCGACAGTAACTTCATGGCCATTTGATGCATGAGGTCTTGATGTAATTAAACCCATAACTCCAAAATCTTCAGCTGGACATTCATGCATCCTCGCTGGGACCGATTACTTCTCTAAGTGGGTTGAAGCCATGGCATTGAAAGAAGTAAAGAAAGAA
>CAIGRB010092982.1:37063-49798 GCA_903798255.1 Fraxinus quadrangulata | reverse complement strand
TTCAAAATTGCAAATTGACCCAAGGTCCAAATACCCCCTTTCAATTTCGAAAATTGCAAGATAGTCCTTCATTTAAAAAATTGCAAACAGACGCTTCTCTCATAATTGCGGCAGGGCCTGAAACTTCACAAATTGCAACAGAGGCCCCCGCTTCCACCCGTTTTCTGAAAACCCTAAAAAGTGCCCCTCTTCTTGCGGTGCCACCAGCGGCTCACAGTCTCCACCATGGATATGTCGACCGCCGCTGTTCAATGGCGGCCTTGGTACAGTGCGAAGCGCTGCGGTGTAGCAGCTGCGCTTTGCATTGCTGTGCTTATCGCTGTAGCGCTCGCCACTGTACCTTGCAGCGACGGTGAGCGCTGCTGCTGCAGATGTGACTCTCGCAACTGCTTATGGCCGATTTTCCAACAGCGCGCGATGCCGCCCTTGTCGATGGCTTTCACAGCCGCCTCCGCCATATATTTATTTTTTTTACTTTTTTTTAGATCAAATTATTTGACCAAAAAATTATTTTCTTTTTCAAAACAAATTTTGAAGATGAAATATAATTTTCTAAATTGCTAGATTCAAGAAAAAATATGAACAATCAACTTTTGACTGATCAAGCATGCAAGAACCGTTTCTAACAAACACAAAGTAGGCTCTAATACAACTGTTAGGAATTTACTTAATCATGCACAGCCGAAAGTAAAATAATTTCAATTCCCACCACGAATCTGCTTTGTATTTCGATAGAAACTGTGATAGGAATTGTACCTTTGAAGAATTCTACAAACTCATTTGCTGATTCTCAAACTCCAATTATCACGATCTGCAATCCAAGTTGTCCAATTATCCAGCCTCCAATGGTGATCCACACAGAGAACAATAATGACGGTCAGTATTTTTTTTCTTGTGCTAGCAAGAATGAATTATTTCTCTATAGTTTTTAAACTCTAGTAGCATATTAATTTAAGCCCAAGCGGGCTTGACCCATCTCTTAATCTTAACCCGGTCTAATTAAATTTGATCCATGAATTAATTAATCCAATTAATTAATTTGGACATATTAATAAGCAACACAATTAATTAATTATCCAACACTTGTCAATAAATTAATTGGTAAATATCATTCTTCTGGTTCTCTTTTGTGTGTGACCCATTAGGTTCCCGATCACGATGCCTAACGACGTGAATTATTATTTTGATCTAATCAAAATCGATAAATTAAAACACCCCTTTTAATTTATCACTGATTCACATTCGTCGTCCCAGATTGACATCTAGCAATGTGTCAAGGCAATACATGTGACGGGAAATGTCATGTAGTGTGACAAAACCAAACTTGTTCGTTTACCGTGAATTTATAGTCTTTTCGTTAATATGATCCGATCAATTATGAGGCATGGATGTGTCAATCTCGTTTATCGATTATTTATTTTAACCCACTGTTAAGTCAATATAAGTCGAAAACTAATTTTCGACTTATGAGTTCACCTTGGCAAAGAATTTCATTATCAACTTAACTAAATAAAATGTAGGTCATAATCTCTTACTATCTAAGAGTGACGAATCCTCTATTGATCATTCATAACTTTCATATGATTCTTGACATACTCGAACGATATCGTATTAGCGCCCTTGGTAGAACATCCAATATCACCAAAGGATGATTGTCCTCATTTAAGGTATCATGAAAAAATTCAAACTATTTAGGTGTTAAATTATGCCGAATCAACAAAAAGCCACTTCGATGTGGTTTAAACGTGTTCCAAAAGTGAGGGAAGGTCTATTGAAAATCGATTCTTCCTTTATGATTTTATAAACGGACACATATGTATCAATAACAAGAAATCGACCTTAGCGTAAATCATAACTACAAATCTTATCGTTGGAATGCAGGGTGGACAGGTTCTTCCCAAATTGTAGAAGGCACGGCCTTTGTGAACAATTCTCAATTTGTATGGGCGTTCAGATTCGTACAGTTTCTTTTGGTTGGGTTGATCCAACCTTCTTATTTGATGTACAAGTCCATTGTTAATAGCACGCTTCAAAACTCGAACATAGTGAAAAGGAAATAGGGTGGCATATTTTATGAATTGTCTTTTGGGTATTGGGAAAAATATTTAATTTGTTATGTGGGCAGACATATTAATTTAATTGATTCTGTATAAAGGTTATTTTAAAGTAAAGTTCAAAATTAAAATGATATAATCAAGAATTAAGTAATTGGGCTTTGATAATCTAAATAAACTGTTTGCTGGATTATATGTGTAGAGACCAGATTTCTTTAAAATTATATTTCACGATGGGCGAAATACTTATGTAAATCATATATAGGGTTATGGTATCCAATTCATATTCAATTTCTCATTTTTTGTGGCATTACATCAACACAAAAATTAATGGAGAAAGCATATTGAAGATAAAGATAGAAAAATCCACAATCAAGAATGGACAATCTACAATCAAGAAACAAGAAGAAATTGAGACAATCAAGATTATGAAGCAATAAGTCAAAATCAAGATAAAAAACTTAAGAACCAAAAAAGTCAATAATCAAAATTCAAGATTTGGAATCAAGATTAAGCATTAAAGAATTATTACTAATAAATTAAGGTATATTCCGCATTTAATAATCCTCTTGGTGATTTGACTTGGAGGATCTTGATGATAAAATAATTATGTTTTCATGTTTTTAAGATTTAAAATTTTATAAAATTTTAACACGTGGTATCAGAGCCAACTGTATGTTAAACTATTAAGATTAAATAAAGAATTTTAGGATTAAAATTTATACTTTGGATTTCTAAATTTTTGGAACATGAATTTCAAGCCTATAATTTCAAAATTTTGGAATTTTTTTTTGGGAATTGATATTACTGTATCTAATTATGAATTGAGTAAGAGAGAGAAAGGTGGTATGACTAGTTTTGAATTAATAGAATATGATTGTTTATTCTTCCCAATACTTGATTTCATTGCACCGATAAATTAAGATCGACACTTGTTCATATGGTGACTAAATTGGTTGGAAGAAAACCAAATTTCCTGTGGGTTTTCACAGGGAAGGCGCATGTTTTCGAGCACTACGGTGCCGATTTGCAGTTCAAATTTTTTTTTTAATGAAAGAAAGAAAAATAAATTTAAAGGGTAACGGGTAATTAAATTCAAATCTTGGTACTAAATTTTTGTTTAATTACTAATTTTCTAAAATAAATTAATTGAAACAACATGCTATCAAAGTAACATCTCTTGTCTAAATTGATTTATTTGGAATATTAAGAATATTGTGTGTAAGTAATTTACGCGTGTCAAAAAATAAAAGAGGATAGATTCAATATAAAAGTATATTGAAGGAACTTGAAGAATAAATTGAATGTAGAAGAATTTAGTCCATCAAAGCTCAAGTATATTGTGAATAGCAGTGGTGTATTTATAGACTAAAAGACTAACAAACTAACTGCATAACAAACTAAAGAAGGCTCTGGAAGGAGCTGGAAGAAGTTGCTGAACTGTGGCGGGAATTATAGTTTGAAGGCAGCAACATTTTGTCTCCCAGATTCTGCTGAGGTGTTGCTGTTGTGCTGAGCTGGAGGTGAGCTTGCATATATTCTAACACTCCCCCCTCAAGATGAAACATCTAGGACGGTAGAGAAAAGAACAGAGGTGCAGACAATTATGTTAGGCCAACAGATAGAAAATCTTGCAAACAGGACCAGAAATTTTATAACCTTGTGTATCGAGATCGACGAATTTGAAAGATAAACTCTGTCCCTTTCAGGAAAGATAATGATGAGCTGGAATTAGAACGAGTATTTGGCAAGACGAATTTGCACCAACAAAAATGAAACAAGATGGATTTAAGAATGAGTTAGAGAATGAAGTGGAAAGATGTAAATGCTGAAAAAACAGCGTAAGAAATTCCATAGCAGAATTCTGTAGAGAGACATTTTTTTCTTTTGAGATTGAAACCGATAGAACCACAAATGAGCTTCGATTTGGAGGAATTAAAACTGTTGGAAGAGAATCTGCCTGGAGTTCGAAAATTGAATGTCCAGTTGACGGCATATTTTGTCCCTGAAGAGGAGCTTGAAAACCAACCGACTTCTGAAACGTGACAATCATCAGAGAATTGATGATAGAAAATAGTGGATCTGATGAATCAGGTCTTAACGTGGAATCTCCTCTAACACGTCTATCTAACACATTCGAATCTATGAAGAGGATGAAGAGAGGAACTGAACGAGTTGCATTTTCTGATTTTGATTCAAATTTGGAGAGTGACCTTTCAAGAGATGACCTGATGAAACTTCTGACTGAGAAGGAAGAACTTCTCAACTAGTGCTACCAAAACGACACCAGCTTGCGAAGCATACAAAACAAAAGCAGATCAATTTTTGATATATTCTGATCAAAGACAGCAACATAGTTAACCGGAATTAGCGAGCATCCATGGCTCTGAAACCAAGCTTTTGCTGAAGAAAAAATCATCCAACTGATGAAGGAAGCTTCTGCCATGGAGATGCAAGGAAGCTTTATCAAAGGAGAAGAGAGCAGCTGGAATGGAAGCCACTTTGCTCTGATACCATGTCAAAAAAAAGGGTAGATTCAATATAAAAGTATATTGAAGGAACTTGATGAATAAACAGAATGTAGAAGAATTTATTCCATCAAAGCTCAAGTATATTGTGAATTACAGTGGTGTATTTATAGACTGAAAGACTAACAAACTATCTGCTTAACAAACTAAAGAAGGTTCTGGAATGAGCTAGAAGAAGTTGTTGAACTGTGGCGGGAATTATAGTTTGAAGGCAGCAGCATTTTGTCCCCCAGATTCTGCTGAGGTGTTGCTGTTGTGCTGAGCTGGAAGTGAGCTTGCATATATTCCAAAAACGCGGGTCTTGACCGACCCAAATGAAGGTCAATATTTGACTAAATTACTTGTAAACATATGGTAATATATATATGACTATTATAAAGTTTATTTTTATGTGAACATTGAGTCAGTTCAAAAATAGATTTAATATTTGACGTGGTTTATTGTCAATATTTAATTATTACACCAAGAGTACCACTTACAAATTGATATTTCTGTCCAAAAACTAAATGTCATGTTGTGCTCGGTCTCTTGTTATGTGGCTCACCATTATTTGAATTTATTGATTGCTCAATATAGATTTTCATATGAACATATTAATTAGATTTAAATTCTCTATTTAATTAATCCATCCACTTTTGCAATATTTGCCAACATCAATTCAATTTCTTTGTTTGAACCAAAATTTAAGGGCTGAAAAGAGAACGTTTGTATCATTCTTGGCAGCATGATCAAGACCTTACGTTAAGGACTGAACAACCCACAACTCTTACGAATAAGAGTTCTGCTAATAAAATCGGGACTCGGATAAATGAGATTGTTCAAACCGCATAAGTCTTATGATCATGAAGCGGGAAATTACAGCAACATTTAGAGGCGTTGTGTCCAATAAGGTAACTACTGTCAATGAATTTAAAAAAAATTGAAAAACACTTTGTAAAAGGCGATAAAGCCAAAACTAGTATACTTCTAACTAACTTCGTTTCACTAAAGTATAAGTAAAGAAAACATAAAGAAATACATCATGTTATGTCTCATTTTGCTTCAAAACTAAATACATTAACGTTTGAGTTGTCCGAAGACTTGCTTGTACATTTGATTTTGATTTCTCTTTTAGCCCAATTCAATTAATTTAAGGTCAGTTATAGTTATCAAAGGGGAAGTTGACTTTTAATGAGCTCATTTCTTATTGTGTGCAAGAAGAAAAAAGTCTACAATTTTGCTCCAAGTACAGAGCAAAACCTACAGGGGACCTGCCAGGTTACTAACACTGGCGGGCCCCACATGTTTAAAAAAAAGAAAAAAAAATACACCCCCACCCTCTACAGTTAGTGGCCTGGCAATGAACCCACCCCTCCCCTTCTTGTACGTGTATCATTGCTCAAAAGTCTAAAGTAAGAGAGAACTAGAAATACTCATTTGGCAAGTACATCTAAAGATAAGTTAAAGGATGAAGAAGCTGCATTTGGTCCAATTCAAAAGAAACAGCAAAATAAAGATAAATTATCTGGCCGTTACTTTTGTGAAAATTTGGAACATATAAAGAGAGACTACACTAAATATAGCACTTGGCGTATAAAGAAAAATAAACTTCTCATTTTGGTTTGTTTTGAAGTTAATTTTGTTTCAATACTAAGATACATTTGGTGGATAAATTCTAGTGCCTTTACTCACATAAGTGTGTCGTCTATGCGGGATTGTCTGAACAGTTAAAAGTCAATTGATACTGAAATATTCATCTATGTTGGCGATAACAAATTAGTTAAAGTTGAGGCTATAGGGATTTTTAGGTTATCATTAAAAACTGGTTAATATTTGTATTTGAAATAGGCGTTCGTAATACCGTCTTTCAGATGAAATTTGATTTATATTTCTACATTGGACAAATTGATTACTCTTGTTCATGTGGAAATAGTCAGTTTTGTTTCTTTCTTAATTCAAACATTGTGGGTATAAGTTCTTTATCTGGTCATGATAACTTATATTTCCTTATTTCGGTTTCATTTTATAAAGAAACCTTGCATTTGAATTTTTGTGTTATTAAACATAAATTAATCAATAAGAATTTTTATTCGTTATGTCACAAGCGTTTAGGTCATATCTCTCAAAAGAGAATGAAAAAACTTGTGTCATGAGGAATTCATGATCCCCCTTAATTTTCAAACTTAAGTGTTTATGTTAATTACATTAAAATGAAACAACCAAACATAAAGAAATTAAGTTCCAGTAGAACTTCGGACGTATTAGAATTAATTCATATGGATTTCTGCAGGCCATTCCTTCGGCTTCTTTGAATGGTTAATGGTTATTTATTACGTTCATAGATAATTTTTCTCATTGTGTCCTTGTATCCTATTCATGAGAAATCCTAATCACTGGACATATTCAAGAGTTACAAGGTTGGGATTGAAAATCTACCCAGCAAAAGAAAAAACGATACGTCAGATTTGCCCGTGGTGGTGAATACTATGCTAGATATAACGGATCGGTAAATAATGTCTAGGACCTTTTACTAAATTCCTAGAGAAATTTGGAATCCTCTTACAGTACACCATGCCAGGGTCCCCTACCATAAAAGAAATTACTGGGAGATGAAACAGAATACTTAAGGATATGGTAAGGAGTATGATTAGATATTTTATCTTACCAGAATCTCTCTAAAAAGAAGCACTAAAGACTGCAGCTTAAATTCTCAATAAAGTTTCAAGTAAATCAATTGTTAAGGGGTAACAAATTTTTTAAATTGATCCCACTATTATGTTAATTTTCGAAACGGGAAATATTCTATTCCTTGAGGATGTAGAGTTTGTATTAGATATGACGAATCAGGAGAACAACGTTCAGTGCCTTTGCTAAATTCCTAGAGGAATGTGGAATTGTCCCATAGTATATCAGGATCTCTCTAGGTAGAAGGATGAAGACTGCAGCTTAAATTCTCAATAAAGTTCGAAGTAAAGCAACTAGTAAGGGGTTACAAATTTTTTAAAGATCCCACTATTAGGCCAATTTTTCGAAACAAAAAATGTTCAATTCTTTGAAGATGTAGAGTTTACGAGAGGAGATAAAGTTTTAAGGTTAATGATTTTGTTTTTGAGGAATGATATGTACATATCTCTTCTATTGCAATTGACAATGATCAGGAAAATTTCTTGCTCTAGATCTTGTTCAAAAAATAATTTGGGATCAAGAAAATATTACAAAATTCCTTATACACAATCAAGAGATTGTTCCCGAAAAACAAACTCAACAACCTCAATAATAAATGCCATTAATAAAATTCACTAGAGAGAAGAGAAGCAATTTCAGATGATTTTATAGATTTTTTTCAAGAAAATAAGGATGTCATTAAATTGATAGAAGCAGATATGATCAATCAACTTTCATCAAGCTATGCAAAGAAATAATTCTCAAGAGTGAATTGATGCCATGAATAAAGAGAAAAAGTTCATAACATTTGGAAACTTATCCTATTGCCTGAAGGTGTAAAACCCATTTGTTGTAAATATATATTTAAAACCAATAGGGATTCGAAGGGTAATGTGAGAGATATAAGACTTGTGTTGTTGCAAATGACTTTACTCAAAATGAAGACATTGACTTTAAAAAAACTTTCTCTCCAATAAACTATAGTACGAGCCGAAACAAACTGACTAACAATGTGAACAATATAAGCAATATCGGGACGTGTGATGGTAAGATAAATTAGACATCCAACAATGATGTGATACAAAGTGGGATCAATCAAGGCTACACCGTTGAGAGTGAATATCGAGCGTTGGACTCAATAGGAGTATTAGTAGTTTTAGTATCAATAACCCGAGCACGTTCAATAACATCCATAATATACTTAGACTGAGAGAGAAGGTAACTCTAGGAGAAGAAGTAACTTCGATCCCCAAAAGATAAGATAATGCACCTAAATCCTTCATTTCAAAACGACGAGCCAATTTTGATTTCAAATCTAAAATCTCATCAACATCATCACCAGTAATAATCATATCATCAACATACAGCAAAAGTAGAATACGACCAGCCGAAGAACATCTAAAGAATAAGACAGAGTCATGATGACTAGATGTAAAACCAAGAGAGAAAACAACGGTGGAGAATTTCTCAAACCAAGCATGAGGTGCTTGTTTGAGGCCATAAAGTACCTTCTTGAACTTGTAAACATATCCAGGAGAGTGAGAAAGACTAGGAGGGGGAACCATATAAACCTTTTCTTGAAGATTTTCATTCAAAAAGACATTTTTGACCTCCAACAGGGAAAGACTCCACTGATGAACAGATGCAACAACAATAAGTGTACGAACAATGGTCATCTTGGCAACAGGAGCAAAAGTCTCCTCATAATCCAGACCATGCTGTTGATTAAAACCTTTAACAACCAATCTAGCCTTGTAACACTCAACCGATCCATCAGATTTGGTTTTAATCTTATAAACCCAACGAGAACCAATAGCATGTTTACCTGAAGGCAATGCAATCAAGTCCCAAGTGTCTGTCTTATGTAGAGCAGAGAGTTCATCAGCTATAGCCTGTTGCCAAAGAAGATCCAGAATAGCCTCTTTATAGAAAGAGAGTTCAGATAGCTTGTGAATGGAGGTTAGAAAAGAACAAAAGGACTCGTAATAACAAAAATAAGCAAAATCAGATATCTGAGTAGACTTACGAATACATTGAGGATATCGAGAAAGAGAAAGAGTCGGAGTTGGATCGACGATCTCGGATGGTGCTGGGGGGCCATAGAAGGAGAATGGGTATATGTGTACCTGTAAGACATGAAGAATCAACAATATATGGGGTATGGGAAGGTGGTCTATCAATATTATCAGAAAATGGATCAATACGAATGAGATCAGTTTTAGTCACGTCATGAGTATTATTAGAGATATAAAAGAATGGAATGTGCTCATAAAACACGACATGACGAGAAACATATAACTTTTTATTATTGGGATGAAAACAGTGATAGCCCTTTTGTCCATGCCCATAACCCAAGAAAACACAGATAGTAGAGCGAGATATCAACTTACGACATTCGACTTCAAGACGAAGAACAAAGCAAGTATATAAAAAAACTCTTAATGAGAAGTAATCAGAAGGATGCCCATACAATGTTTCAAATGATGATAAACTTGAAGTGTGGGAAGATGAAATCTTATTAATGAAAGAAACAGCAGTGAGAACTATTTCTCCCCAAAATTTATTAGGGACTTTGGCAGACAAGAGAAGGGAACGAGCAGTTTCTACAACGTGCTTATACTTTCGTTTAGCAACACCATTTTGTTGGGGGTATTAGTACACGAGATTTGATAAATTGTGCTATCAAGAGCAAGCAATTTAGATAAATCAGCTGAAGTATACTATCCACCCAAGTTACATCTAAAGCACTTAATTACGGCAGAATGTTGAGTTTTAATTAGTGTTCTAAATGAACGATAAGAAGAAAGAAAGTCATATCGTCATTTCATAAGATAAATCCAACAATAACAACTATAATCATCCATAAAATATACATAATATCTAGATCCTTCTTTTGTAGCAATAGGAGCAGGTCCCCATACATCAGAGAGTGAACAAGATTAAATGGTGCAACAGAATGAGAAACACCTTGAGGAAATGGTAAAGCATAAATTTAGCTAATTTACAACTACTACAATCAGAAATGCATGAGTTTGCAAATCTCCCAATTGACCATTAGAAATTAAAAATTTCAAATGAATGGCGAAAACATGTTCAAGGTGAGAATGCCACAAATAAAAACTAGAAGATGATGAATTCAAACAGAAAGATGACAAGTCAACACTAGAGGTTGAGGTTGAAACGTGTAGTGGTCTCAAATTGTCCAGAACAAATAACCCTCATTGTCTAAAGCCTATCCCAATTAGCTTCTAAGATTGAAGATCCTGCACATGACAAGCAGTAGAAGAAAATTGAACTAAGTATCCAGAATCACACAATTGGCTAAATGCAATAAGATAGAAAGTAAGAGTTGGAACATAATAGACATCTGAAAGTGATGAATTATGTGTGTTAATATAACCAACACGTGCTAAACTATTAGCAGTCATAACTAGTGTTTTGAAAATTGGATCGGATCGGTCGGTTCAACCGGGAAAATCGGGATCAGGCCTCAAATCCGGTTCGGTCTTCATATATTAATTGAATGATAGAAAACCGGCCAATGAACCATTAACCCAGCCCGTTCATCTGTGAACTGGAAAATCGGTCATGGTTTTTTCGGGTAAAACCATTTTTTTTTCAAAAATATTTCAACTATCTTGATGGGATCACCTATTTAACACTAGAGGCCCAAATCAAAATTTTTTTATCCAAGTGATGCTCCTTTAGCTCTTTTTTAAAGGAGACTCCTCTTGGAATGTTTTAGTGATCTTCCAATGTGGGATGCTAGCTTTTTAAAGGATACTCCTCTTCCAATGTTTTAGTAATCTTTCAATGTGGGATACTAGTCAATTATCTATTCAAGTGTTTACTAGTTTACTTTATTATATTAGTTAAAAATCATAGCCTCAACAAGATTAAAATGACAAACAATTTCAATTTGAACAAAGTAAATTAATTTGGACATATTAATTGTTAGTATTTGATGTTATAAAACAAATTACTATAGTAAANGAACAAGTGTCAAACCGAGGTCGAACCAAATAAATAAATACACAAATAAATTATACCATATCATAACTATAATAGATTTGTGTATTTATTTATTTGGTTCGACCTCGGTTTGACACTTGTTCAACCCTTTGACCCTTGACCTTCTTCATTTTTCAAGTCGATGCCCGAGTCGATTTTTAAAATATTGGTCATAACAGACATAGACGAGTTAGAAGGACGCAAGTCATTAAAATTTTTTGAGTTAGACGACATGTCTCTGGAAGCACCCGAGTCAAAGATCCATGAGGAAGAAATACCTGAATGATTCTGAGATGACAAACCTATATGAATAGAGGCTGACAGAACATGTGGTTGTGTGACTAAGAACTTTTGACACTGCTATGCTAAATCAATCAACATGAGACTGGAGGAAGGAGGTGTTCCAAGTATAAACGAGTCACTAGATGGCATGGTGGTAGCTATGTTAGCATTGGGACGATAGGATCGCTGCTGTGGTTGTGGCCGCTGTTTCTTCAATTGTTTAGGACATTGAGACTTTCAATGTCCATTTTGTTTGCAAAAGTTAAACTTATCACTAGCAACTCTCACATAACCTTTGTTTTGATTCTGTGTAGACAGTCGAGAGGGTACAGCTAACACTACGGTGCTAGATAGAGGAAGAGAAACTTCTCCTACAAGAGATTTCAAAAGTGTTTCCTCAACTACAAGTTCACTAACCACAGAATCAACTGAGATAAGTGGAGTGCGATGCAAGATAGAGCTTCTAAGTTCCTCAAAATCACTACGAAGTGCCATAAAAAATTGAACTAATCGTTGTTCCTCTCTAAAAGTAATATATTCCTCACATGCCTTCAGTCCCGCTGATTCCGTAAGAGCCAACTCATCCCAAATTGAATTCATAGCAATGTAAAACTTGAAAATACTCATATTATTCTATTGTAAAGCCCGTATATCAATCTCCAACTGATACCACTTTGCAAAGTTAGACTTAGTTATAACTTCTGAAAATGTTCCAAAACTTCCTTTGCTGTTTCGAACTTTGCCAACTGTGCACCAATTGATTACTCAACAGAATTATGAATCCAAGTAAGAATTTTCGCATTATTTGATTACCAATTATCCAACTCTGTCACATAATTATCAGAAGTATTCTTGAGTTTCACAATAGTTCTACTAACATAACTCCACGATCTTTTTTCCTTTAGAAATTTTTTTATAACGGTACTTCAATATGAGTAATTTTTATCATTTAATCTGACACTAATGGATTGAAGTGAATTATCACTTTCAATTGCCATCATAAAGTTAATCACCAAATTCTAAGGAAAACCAACAATAACCAACGTACCCTCACAAATTACAATGATGAATTATGGCACAAGAAATTGGAATTATTTTCTCTATTGCTACCTATGTCTCAGAAGTTTATTTTTTTTTTTTTAAATTTTTGTTGTGTATTTAGTCACGCTAGTATTTGAATTGAATGCGTCAGTTGTATTTGCCTTGTTTTAAATGAT
>CAIGRB010092956.1:0-16310 GCA_903798255.1 Fraxinus quadrangulata | reverse complement strand
AAATATTTTAAAAAATGTATATTTAAAAAAAGTTTAGAAAATGACCAAATGTATGTGTGTGTGTGTGTGTGTGTACATATACATACATACATATATACATACATACATACACTAGTTTTTGACCCGTGTAATGCACGAGTTGTGTTATTTTTAAGGTAATATTAGCGTATTGAATATTAAGATTAGATGAGAAATTGTATTATAAAATTTCATCACACATTTGTATAAAAGGAATAAATATTGTATGGGAAACGCCTCCAATAGAAAAGTCCAAATTTACATCGTGTCTCTGCCTCTGCACTATGCGGAGACATCCAGAGACATGGCCATGTCCATTGAATTCCACTCCTTATTTGAAGATCAATCAAATGGATCTTGCTATCTGTTCTCACATTTTCAATTATGCTTTGTATTCCAGTTTCTCTATACATTCTCTCTCAAAGAGCTATAGCAAAATAATAGGTGATGCGCTGGATCGAAGTGCCTGAATCAAACGCCATCAAGAGGCAACGAGTAATCATTTTACTTGCAAAGTCAAAATGTTGACATCCCACATTTTCTGCAGCAACAAGGAAAAGATGTACAAAGTGCCACATCCTTTGCTTCGTCTATGGAAAGGCTTGAGAGAGAAGAGTCATAAGGGTGGATAAACATGGAAATACCATCTTCCTTATTGGTAGAAAATTGGATAAATCTTTCTCCAGCCACCCTAAGAATTTCCTCCATTATTAATTTCTGGCCGACTACATTATTGTCAATGCTAAAATTATTGAAAGTCTCTTCACTTGTTATTTTGAAACCTCTTTCATAATTGGGCAGGAGCTCCGCTGATGCTGAGGAAAATGATAGTGCATTATCCTCAAGGGATTTACCAACTTCAGAAAGTTTTGATTGAACTTCCAAGGGCATGATTATGTGGCTGAAATCATTCGGCTTACAATCATCTAGTTGTTGATTTTGGAACAATTCAAATTTCTCCTCCATAGTATTCTCTTGACAAGAGCCCTAAATAGAAGAAAACAAATCCATAAATTCACAATCTCTGTTGCAACACAGAGAAAATCAGTCCTGAGAATAGAAGGGGTAATAAACTGTCTTACACATTACAAAACAATTAATAAATTGTCTTACACATTACAAAATCTATTCTTGAATCTATTTTTCATTTTTATAATCATTCCCATTGTCTCATTGTCCAATAAATGGATTCACTATAAATTGGAGCACCCTAGTGATACACACTCCTTTTAACACTAAAAGACAAGATGATAAATGAATAAGTTACACTAGAAATGGATGAGAGAAAAACCAACAAAATGCCTTTAACTGCATATTATCTAAGAAGAAACCCCAATTTAAAATGTATATACAACAGTGTTTCACTTACAAAATTACTATCTATCTTTACAAAAAATAAAAATCATTTGATGGCGCTCCCAACATTTTTTAAATAGATATGTTAAGATCAATCTGAGGTTTCTTGACTGCCACTGCTGATGGAACAATACTGTTGCATCGTGGGCATTTTGGATTGCTCTTTGATATTAGCATATAAATCAAACAACTGGAGATTCTCCTTTCATGTTATATAATTTGAAGCAACAGAAATGACGGAATAAGAGTATATCATAATCAATGAACTTTTACATTCACAATCAAAATTTTAACTTATGGACATTCTTTGTATAGTTATCCACATGTATAAAGTACAATTAAGAGGTTATTTGTTGCAAGAACACTTGAATTTCATTTTCATTACTTTGTATCCCATATATGCAATTATGACTTTATTGATTAGAACTTTTGACAAACTGATGTACATCGAATGTACGAACACACTATCAAATGGATTACACTTTAAGAAAAAAATGATTTTCTTATTTTTTGAACAACCAAAAACTCTTAAATACTAAAAGAATAGATAAACTACTGGCGAGCAGTCCCTTAATGCGGTGCCCTATTTCGCAAAATAAATAAATATTGAAAATAATGAAGTAAGAAACATTAAGTGCCGTTTTGACTTAGCAAATGAACTCAAATGTCCAAAATCCCTCATACGTTATCGCAAAGCAGTGGGTTCAATGGGAATCGTCGCAAGCTTTTCGAAATGGGTCATGGCCCAAAAATGGACACTGTATGCAAAAGTTACGCTATTTTCTTCCAACGCCAACCATTTTAGCCTAGTGAAAATGTTGTTGTTCTGGACAATTTTAGGTTAGAAAAAATGTTATTGTAGCGCATGCGTGCGTACACACACAAAAAAAAATCTTCGTGTCCGCATACGTGTGCAGAGTGACTCAGTGTCTCCACACAATGCGGAGACACTCTGTGCGCAGTGTCTCCACTGCTCCGTGTCTCCGTATAGTTCGGAGACACGAACTCCGCATCTGCGGAGTTACTCCGTATTATCCGGAGTTCAACTCCGCATCTGTATGGATATGCGGAGTTCAACTCCGCATAATATGGAGTTACTCCGCATCAACTCCGCATCTGTGCAGAGTATGCGGAGTTACTCTGCATCAACTCTGCCTAATGCGGAGTTCAACTCCGCCCACGACATTTTTTTTTTAATTTCTTAGTTTTTTTTTCAATCTAAAAATCATAATAATATTATGATGGAAAACATTAGAATCCATACATACCAAAACCTCAGAATTCTACAATAACAAACAAATATTTAGTAGAAGCAAAATGAATTAAATATTTGTGTGGAAAAATGAATTAAACATTTGTGCGCCACAAATTCTAAATAATTATATTGTGCATAAACTAAATACTTGTATCTAAATATATNAGCAAATATACCAAACCCATACATACATGAAAATCATAATAATTTTATGCTGGAAAACAAAAAATACAGTAGAAACTCACCTTTGTTCTAACTGACTTGCGTCGTGCAGTCTCAAATTCCACTTCTTCTCTTTGATTTCTGAGTTGATAAAGCTAATAATTTATTTGATATTTGAAATGAAATCATATATTGTCTTCTTGCAAATGAAATCAGATACTGTCTTATTGCAGTTGGTTTTAATAGATTTGCATGTATATCAGTGGCAAGTCGGTTTAAAATATCAGTGGCAAGTCAGTTTGTAAATTTTTTATTTATATTATATATGCAACTGTACCAAATCGGTTTCAAACCAGATCAGTGTGAAAATCAATGTGATAGAAATGAACAGTGAATCTCACATTCACTCTTTTAATGGAAAGAGGGAAAAAAGGCGGAGAAATATCTAGCACTCATTGTTGACAAAGTGTAGCCACAAAGGAGGATGTTTTAAGGTAGGAAAAACAAAACAGTGTTAAAGGAGATTTGCTTCAATGATGTGAACACTCGGTTTCAAGTGAATAGTAAATTTGACATCCTCTCTTTTAAGGTAAAGGAGGATATATGTATGTATGTGTGTGTGTGTGTGTGTGTGTCTATATATATATATATATATATATATATACATATATATATACAAACCAACGAGATAAAGCTTGGCTCAGCCCACGAGCTCGCCTAAAGATGAGAGTAAGGCTGCAATAGGAGTACTCGGGATTGCAACTGTTGTTGCTAGTTTATAGATCTGACAGCCAGCGATGTGATGCAGTTGTGGGATTATCGTATGGCACTCTCATCGATCAATTGGATGAGCAAGGTAAACCGGTCCTAAAAGTCCATTTTCATATGGATGGGTTGGGTTGATTTTGACAACCCATATCCGATGTTTGATTAGCATGATGGACACGTCCTGGGAGTCTATTTTCATTAGGCAACGACGACGATGAGTGGTGATGGTTTTGGAAGGCGAGATAGTTTGATTTGCTTTTGGTTTAGTGGATTGGAGGGAGATGAACAATTGCTTCTTTTTTCTTTTTGGTTTTAATTGTTTTAGGTGGGAAAATAACGAATTTACTATTTTGGCCTTTTTAGATTTGACCAAAGCTCATTTTATTGGTCAACTAATGGTCCATCCATTTGTCCTTGTGCTGTAATAAAATGAAATGTTTGAGATTGTGGGTGGCACAAAGTGAAGGTTTGGGACAATTGCTACAATTATCCCTTTTTATTTGTTTAGGAAAATGATTTCTTTTCACTTACTTATTTTATTTTTGTATAAAAAGACAATATGTTTTAATTATACAAACATAATTGTTTTGCCATTTTTGTCGAGGAAATTCTTAAAATATAAGTACAATTAGGGATGATAGAGTATCCTATCTTATCTCGTTTCATCTCGTCTTGTCCCATCCCATTTTTATTGCTTAACCTTTTAATTGAGAAAATCTTGAACATAAAAGTATAACTAGAGATGAAAAAATGCCTCGACTCCAGCCTATCCGGAAATGAGGCTGGAATCTCCTAGTTAATCGAGGAATTATGAAGGGACTAAAAACATGGTCACACCCTGAACCTGCCCAAACTCATATATTTTTATTTAAAATAAATATATAAGTGAATGAGGAAACATGACAAAAGATATACATATTTAATTCTCGTCTCACCTCTCTAAAATCCCCTGTAGGGCGATGGATGCCCTACTATGCTATCATCTCTAAGTATGACTTTCAAATTAAATTACAAAGTAGTAAAATAATGTCAAATGTCTGGACAACATACTTATTATTTATTTTAATTAAGGTATTTTTACGAGTATGTTTGTTAATAAAAACAGTCGACTTTATCTCAAAATCTAATATGATTGCATTTTTGAAAAGGAGCCCAAACAAAGGCTATATTTGTACTTATGGATCTTGAGCTTTATCTTATCACTAATCAAATTATATGCAATTTGATTGAATAATATTATTTATCATCATGATGATAAAATATCGATAATGTAGTAACACATTATCCCTCACATTTCTCTCCCTCTCTTTTTTCCCCCTCCCAATATCGGGAGAAGATTCAAACAGTGGACGTAAGTAATATGCTCGACAATATAGTTTGGCTCAAGGGACCACTCTCTACAACATGGAATACATTACCTTCGGATTAAAGGACTTGGAAGGCATAACATCTCCTCATGGTGATATCTTAGTCATATCTACTATAATAGCCAACTTTGAAGTCAAAATGATATTGGTAGACAATGGGAGTGCAACCAATGTATTGTCTCATAATGCCTTCACGAAGATGGGTATTTCCACTAACTAGCTAAAGATGTTCAAGACCCCACTCCAAGAATTTAGGGGTAGAGCAATCATCATAGAAGGAGTTGTTGACCTCTCCCCAACTTTGGGCTCAGGTCAAAGGCAGGTAACAAAAATTACACCTTTCCATGTGGTCCAGGCCTCCATGGCATACAACGCCATCCTCGGAAGACCACTACTCAACAAGATCAAAGCCGTAATATCTACCTTTCACCTTGCTATGAAGTTTCCAACCTATATGGCATAGGAATTGTGCATAGGGATCAAACAACAATGAGAAAGTATTATGTTACTAACATTCGAGGTTTAAGCGCTGAAGTCATGCAATTATCCACTCCTGAGCTCGAGCTCGATCACCAAGAGAGACTTGCTCCTGTGGAAAAATTGGTAGAGGTCGAGCTCGAGCACGACAAAAAAGCAACCATCGGTCGAAATCTTGACATTGCTCTCAAGGATGAACTCATCAAGTGCTTGTCCTAGAACATTGATGTATTTGCATGGAAGGTTGAAAATATGTCGGGGATAGACCCCAATGTGGTGGTTTATAAAAACTTAATGTAAGGTCGAGGGCTAAGCCAGTAAAGCAAATGAAGAGGTAATTTGCGCCAGATAGACGGGAAGTAATACGCGATGAGATCAATAAACTCGTCAATGCTCAATTCATTAGGAAGGTTCAGTATCCAGATTGGCTCGCCAACGTTGTTCTTGTTAAGAAGGCTAACAACAAGTGGAGGGTGTATATTGACTTCACAGATCTTAACAAGAAGTGTCCAAAAGACAGCTATCACCTACCTCAGATTGATTACCTAGTGGACAGTACCTTAGGTCACAACTTGTATAGCTTTCTTGATGTATTCTCAGGCTATCACCAGATCCTCATGGCCAAAAAAGATCAAAAGAAGACGTCCTTCATAGCTGACTTTGCCATATATTGCTACAAGGTCATGCCATTCGGTTTAAAAAATGTAGGAGCAATGTATCAAAGGCTCATCAACAAAGTCTTCATTGATTTGATCAGGAAAAACATTGAGGCCTATGTCGAAGACATGGTGGTCAAGAGTAAGTGGTGAATGAGCACATCACGAACCTTCAGGAGGTGTTCTCTACAATTTGAAGGTATAAGATGAAGTTAAACCCAGCAAAGTGTGCTTTTGGGGTGGCCTTGGGAAAGTTCTTGGGCTTCATGATCACACATAGAGGGATTGAGGCAAATCCAGATAAGATACAAGCCCTAATATCCATAGAGTCGCCTAGGAGAAAGAATAATGTGCAGAACTGATAGGTCAGGTCATCATTTTGAATAGGTTCATGTCTCGAGCAACAGACATGTATTTTTCCTTTTTCAAAATTCTTAAGGGTAATCAGAGCTTCAATTAGAATGAGGAATGTAAAAGAGCTTTTTAGGAACTCAAACAAACACTGGCAACTCTTATACCTAGATGTATCTCTAAACTCCGTTAGTGGCGTACTAGTCAAGGAAGTTAAGAAGGCTCAACAACCCATCTATTATGTGAGCAAGGTATTGTTTGACACGAAAATAGGGTACAATTGGTAGAACAACTTGTCCTTGCCCTGGTCATGGCGGCATGAAAACTACGACAATATTTTCAGTCACATCCAATCGTGGTGCTCACAAACCAGCCACTCAGATAGATACTCCAAAAGCCTGATGTTTCAGGAAGATTGTTGAAATGGGGAATTGAACTTGGTGAATTTGACATAGAGTTCAAGCCTCGACCTTCTATTAAAGGACAAGTATTAGTAGTCTTTATCGTAGAGCTCACCTCAAGGCCTCGAGGGCCAGGGGATATCTCGACCACTAAGGCAAATACTTGGGAGATATTCATCGATAGGGCATCAAACACCTCGGGCTCGAGTTGCTGGGATCATAATTAACAGTCCATATAAGCTTACTAAAATTCAGTGTGCACTCCGATTTGAATTCGAAGCCACCAATAATGAGGCATAATATGAGGTTGTCGTCATTTCTCATGAGATTTCCAATAACCTTGGAATTGAACATGTTAAGCTCTTTAGTGATTCACAATTCGTGGTTGGGCTGATATAATGAACATTTGAAAGAAAGGATGAGAAGATGAGCTTATACTGTTTGAGAGTACATGAGCTTCAAAGACGATTCAAGGATTGTGAAATTTTGAAAATTGCCCAAGCCGATAATGGTAAGGCGGATGCATTGTCAAAACTCGTTTTCATGGGAGTAGATGGACTTAACAAGACAGTCCACATCAGAATGGTGACATACCCAAGCATAGGTCAAAGACCCAGTGTCATGGAATAATGAGCCCTCATGGATGGAGTCCCTATAGTTGAATTCATAACTAATAGGAATCTCCCCGAGGATCCAAGAGCAGCTAGGAGTCCGATCTATAGCACCAAGATACTATATCATCTAAGGAGTCCTCTTTCATAGAAGCTTTACGCTTCCATACCTCAAGTGTCTTGGTCGTCAGAATCAGCACAGGCCATGGCAGAAGTTTACGAAGGAATATGTGGTAATCATCAATGAGCACGAGCCCTGGCCTTCAAGCTTATAAGGTATAGGTACTATTGGCCGACCAAGAAAAATACGTCTCTGACTATGTGAGAAGATGTGATAAGTGCCAAATGTTCGATAAGGTCATCCATACTCCTGCTGAAGAACTCACCCCCATACATTGTTCAACTTGTTTCGTACAATGGGGAGTTGACATCCTTGGGCCTTTTCCAATGGCAAGAGGGCATCTTAAGTTCATTGTTGTAGCGGTAGAATATTTTACCAAGTGGGCAGAAGCCGAACCCCTAGTAACTATCTCAGAGCCCAAACTGAGATCATTTATTTGGAAGTCTATCATATGTAGGTTTGGGATACCTAAGGTGCTCATAATTGACACCAGGAGGCATATTGATAATGCATAGTTCAAGGACTTTTGCACCAACTTTAGGATAGATCATCGCCTAACATCGGTCTCATATCTTCAGAATAATGGCCTTGCCGAAGTAACTAATCGAATTATATTGCAAGTCCTTCGCACTAGGATTGAAGGTGCTCAAGGTAACTGGCTTGATGAGTTACCTTCCATATTATGTACTTATAGGACTTTGCACAAAACAACAACAGGTGAGACCCCATTTATGTTAGCTTTTGGGACAATTCCAATAGAGGTTAGCTTACCCACCATGCAGCGTTTGGAACATAATATTGGGGAACATGCAATGGAATATCTCGACCTCCTTGAAGAGGCACGCGAGCAAGCTACCCTACGAGCCGTCTCTTATCAAAATAGGACGGTGAGATATTTTAATAACAAGGTCAGATCTAGAAGATTTAGGGTTGGGGATCTAAGAAGGGTCGAGGTTGTACGTCATGCCCCGGGTAAACTTGGCCCGGCATGGAAAGGACCCTATGAGGTCATTAGATAAGCCCGAAGAGCAGCATACAGCTTGAGAGATATGTCTGGAAATCGTTGCCAAGGCCTTGGATTGTTGAAAATCTCAAAATTTATTACAAGTAGTAGTCATCACCTTATGTAGTAGGTTTAGTTAGTTTTACTTTTATTTGGGCTTGCATGCCCCATGCACTTTTTTGCTTTTTGTTAGTTTACTTTTAATCGGGCTTGCACGCCCCACACATTTTTTTTTATTTTTGGTGGTTTATTTGTGAAGGCCTAGAAGCCTATACTTGTTCTAAAGTATAGGAAAGTTCATATAAAGTAGCAGTTGGGTAATACCCAACAAAAAATTTGTCGAAGCAATCACCTTAAAGACCTATCCGAGCAGGCACCTTAAAGACCTATCATGAGCAGGCAACTCCAAAACATGCCACAACATGCACCTTAAAGACCTATCACGAGCAAGCAACTCGAAGACCTATCACGAGCAAGCAACTCCAAGACATACCATGAGCATACACCTTAAGACCTGTCATGAGTAGGCAACTCGAAGACCTATCATGAGCAGGCAACTCCAAAACATGCCATGAGCATGCACCTTAAAGACCTGTTACAAGTAGGCAACTCGAAAATTTGTCACAAGCAGGCACCTTAAAGACTTGTCAAGCACAAGCAATCCAAAGCCTTGTCCTACGCAAGCACATCAAACCCTTACTCCGAGCAGTCACCCATATCACGAGCACACAACTAACTCTTCATGGCCAGTGCTCCAGGGTAGCTCGAGTTTTTGAGGGATCCAGGATAGCTCGGGCTCTCTGGCTTTTAGAAGGCCTCGAGGTCGATCCTAGGGAATTCTCAAACAAAAACCTGAAAATCATTTTAGAAGTTGCTCGAGCCTTAGAGCTTCAATCTCCTCTAGATTCTAACTTGTTAAATCAATTTTAACTCGTTAAGTCATTTTAGAAGTTGCTCGAGCTTTAGAGCTTCAATTTCCTCGAGATTTTGACTTGTTAAATCAATTTTAACTCGCTAAATTATTTTAAAAGTTTCTTGAACTTTAGAGCTTCAAGCTCCTCGATATTATAACTTGTTAAATCAATTTTTGTTAAATCATTTTAAAGTTTGTCGAGCTATTTCATGCTTCTCGAGTTTAGACCTTAATTAAAACATTTCCAAAATTAATGATCGAGCTCGACATAAGTATGAATGATCGTTCATGCATACATTGAAAATAGACTAATGACAGTACAAAAAATTCAGTGTTCAAGCCCTGAT
This sequence comes from Fraxinus quadrangulata, assembly GCA_903798255.1. Classification (NCBI taxonomy): domain Eukaryota; kingdom Viridiplantae; phylum Streptophyta; class Magnoliopsida; order Lamiales; family Oleaceae; genus Fraxinus; species Fraxinus quadrangulata. The sequence continues at coordinate 6,504 of CAIGRB010092956.1, read as the reverse complement.
CGGGCAATTAACATCACCAAAATAGAATATACAAAGATTAAAAAAAAAAAAGATAAGTCCTAGTCAAGGTTGGTGTTCGAGGGTCTATTGACAGCATCGTCTTCAACATCGACCTCATCATCGATCACTGTCTCAAGTTGTCAAGATTTACGTCGAGATGTTGGGCCAGAGATATGCGCGAGCTTGTTTGAATGCGTAGTTATAAGAACCCAACGCATAATCACCCTTAATTACAGCAAACTCTTCAGACTTTTTAAAGTCCTCGATCGAGTCATCCCGAACTTTAGCAACCTTAGCCTCAAATTCCTTCATCTTCTGCTCAAGATCGAGCTTAGCATTCTCTACCTTATCCTTGGCCACCCTGATCTCATCATGGGCTTTCCTCAGCTTGCCCTCGAGAATAGCCATGTTTTGGTCATTGGCTAGATGCTTGGCTTCGAGCTCAGCAATTTTTTTTTCCTCATCTCTCAACTGCCTCAACCAAGTCGGCCATTTTGTGAGCATCATCCATGCCCCACAGTGCTAGACCCTAGGCTATGCTCAATGTCTGAAAAGATAAACATTCAAATGAGCAATGTATTGAAAATATAGGTCGAGGTTATTCAAAACAAAACTTACCTTCACAGTCATAGCTTCGAGCGTGTTCATCCCGACATCAACATCAATGTCCATTCTGTAACGACCTACAATGCTCGGGATAAGGGTGGCAGAGGTTCGTCCTCAAGGTCAACAACTTTGGGTGTACTTCTCAGAATATAAGGTCTTTTCTCAATCGTTGGAGGAGACGGCGCTGGTGTTTGCACTGTCGTCTAGGACTAATGAGCTGAAGACTCCCTAAGGCTCCTCATTGCCTTTATTGGGGTCTGATCTAAGGCTTTTTTCTTGCCTTTCTTTAAGCCCAGGGCTCGGGCCTAACTCCCTAAGGTTTTCTTGAGGCTACAGCATTAAGGGTGAATGGGTCAAACGTCATCTCGAGCTCCGTGAATCACAAAAATAAAAAAAAAATTAATTGTCGAAGGTCATTATTGGTATAAATACAAAAGACTATAATAATACCCTACCATCGACACCTTTCACATTTGCTATGTATCCCTATCTAGTATTTCAAAGTATGCTTGGCCCTCATTAAATTGAGCAGTATCAAGCACCATCCGTTTAGGGCTGAATGGGTGGTCGGGATCTTGAGGAATTATGAAAAGAACCTCCATTTCCACCCCTTTAGTGAGCTCGGCATTTTTGGAATCCTAAATCTACCCCAGGTTGACAAATATACAAACCAGTTGAAACTTGGGAGAAATTTAAGCTCGAAACCATTCTTAATAGGTTGAGCATCGGGCTTATCGATAGAGCCCGACATGTTATAAAAAGTAAGTTATCATCCTCCACCGATTCGAAACAAGTTGCCTAGGGTACATATTGTGCTCGACTAAGAACTGGACGAAGAAGGGGTTGATGGGCCACCTCATCCATTCCTTAAGAACGTCTTTAAAAATAATTAACTCCCATTCTCGCACACTTATAATCCTATCCTCAGATCCCGAGGATCTAATGTCGTACGAGGGCATTAAACCGTAATCCCTCGTGATCGGCCTATTATCTAAAAGGATAGCCATCAGAATTATAGAGTGTCATATATCATCAGGTGAGGAACTCGATCATGAGGAATCCCCACTAGACATGCCTAAGGAATAAAAACTTAGAAGCTTAAATTATCTAAAAGTCATGAGCTCTTACCTTAGTTCTAAGACCGAGGTTGTTGGAGGATTCTTGTGGGAGTGTAAAGTGACAAATGGTATGGGGTAGGGAGTATTTATAGAAGTTTGAAGAAGTCAAAAGGTCCCATAATCCTGGCCATCCATCTTGGACACGTGGCAATCATCCAACAAAGGAAATCTTTGGCTCAAGGATGGAACCAAGTGGCAACCATCCATTCATAAAGCTCATCCGAGCCGAGCACTCTCATCAAAGGTTGATCATGCCTTTCTAAAGGATGATCATGCTAAAGGTTGATCATATCTTTTTGAAGGCTGATCATGCCACTCTAAAAGCTGATCACTCTTTTCTAAAAGTTGATCATTCATTTCTAAAGGTTGACCATGCCTGTTTAAAGGCTGATTGTGCCTTTCATCTCAACATAGGCATAACCTCGACCATTGTCACCCGAGGAGTAGTGCTCGTTCCTTATGTCCAACTATGCATCTCACCCTAGAATCTCGAGCACGAGCCTCTGGCATGGATGCACGGGGGCCAGTGATGATCCCAATATGTGTATATCCGGAGCATTAATGCTCGATGTACCTATCTAACCATGAACATGGAGACTTTCTCGGGTAATCCTCTTCAAAGTTCTTCCTCGAGGACGGAATTTCCCCATTAGCTTAGGAGCTCCTCGAAGTTACGACTTTCCGAAAAATTCAAGTCACGCTAATATGCTACCTCATCTTGAAAGGACTCTACTACCACAGTTCTATCTTAATCCAAACTCTGGGGTAATACAAAACCAATCAAGTGGCAACTTCTAAGCATGGTAGAACACCTAGGGACTTCAACTGTGCAATCCTATTAGGAATGTATTACTTACCTCTATAAATATAGAACTCCAATTCATTATCACGGTACGTTTTTACATATAATTTGAGCACTCAAGCTTTTTCATATTCTCTCTCTAACTTAAGCATTGGAGGGCCAACGAGGACATACCTTTACACCTTTGTTTTAGGTACTGGAAGATCATGTTCGTGCTCATTCTTAATCGTTAAGCTCAGAATTCAACAGGTACAATTTTTGATAGCATCAACCATAAAAATGTACCAACAGATATGGGGCCCACTCCCGTATTGGCAAGCCAATTCCGACACTTGTGACATATTATTAGTCAGAAAAGTTGAGTTTGAAAATGGGAGAAACTTTTGACATGAGACAAATATGTTTAGAATCCGGTAAATAAAAGAATAACAAAATACGATAATGAAAAATTAACAAAGAAATAAAATAAACATCAATATTATACAATGTTCTTCTTTGAAATTCCAACATCAAAGGGAAGGGATATGTTTGAATTATTGATCTCCCATTTCTTCAACTCTTGTTATGACACTAAGAGGGGTTATTTATAATGTTACATGTACAATAATAATCATTGGATGATGGGACACGTGGCATCACCTCCTTGATCGAAACATCACCTCATAGTCATAATTTCTAACTGTTTTAGCTCATGGCGCCTTAAATGCTTCTGAAGGAGGTGGCCAATCCATGCCTTGAGTTGACATGATTAACCCTTTCTACTCATTGCAGCTGTCCAATCAATCATTCTAGGAGAATTTTATGCACTTTAAGATTTTCAATAGTAGGTCATCATTTGTCATAGTTTAAGCTTCGGATTCTATTTTATTGAGCCTCGATTTGAGGTATAAGGTTCGAAGCTTCAGTTGAACAAGTAGTACTTTAGCGTCAGAACTTTATCAATTTGTTTTAGTATTTCTACTTTTCCCTGAGCCTCGGCATTGATGTGCTTCAGTAATGTTGGGCATCGAAAAGATAATGAGCTTCGGGCAGTGGCGCTTCGAAATTATATTGGGCTTGGAGCAATGGCGCCTTAGAATTTCAAAGCTTCGGGCAATGGTACCTCGAAATTTCAAGGCTTTGATCGATGCACCTCTGCAAATGGGCTTCAATCGTTCTTTACTTTTAGGCTATTAGGCTTTGGCCAATTGGGTTTATGCCAATTTGGGTGCAACAATAATCTCCCAAGTCCATGTATGGTCATATATGTCATGCGTAGACTTTTGTCTGATTTCCGTACGCCACAGAGAGGTGAATGGGATATCTGTTGAGTTGAAGAGAGGATTTCATATTCTTGAGTTGAAGCAACAAAGTACTGAGCTGCTGAAGGTCTTTTTTATTTGTGGCTGAACTTTGTACTGAGTTGCTGAAGCTCCCTTTTATTTGTGGCTGAACTTTGTACGTAGAGCCGAAGTAGTGAAGTGATGAACTGTTGAAGCTCTTTTGAGTGGTTGTTTATAAGGCATGTTGCTGAAAATTGTGCCAATGATTTGATTTTTTGCATATTTCCAAGAAAAAGGCAATTATAGTGTTACAACTTCCAATACACATCAAACTGTTATTCATTGAATGCGTAATGATGATTATGCTGCCGTATTTTGAAGTTGACGTGCCAAAACTTGTGTGTGAAAAACATGCGTTAATCTAAGGCATCAATAAGAGAACTGTTTGAATTCAACGCCTCAAATGTGATCACAAATGGATGCTTCAAATGAAGCAAGCATAAATTCAATGGTTGAACATTGTCCTTGTCCCCTATAAAAGGTAAAATTCCTTTCACACGTCAGTTTCCATTTTTTCCCAAATCTTTGAATTTATCCGGACATTTGAACTTTCTAGATGATACCTTCTGCAGTGACTTCTGAAACATTAGCCGAAGTTAGGGATAAGTATAGGATCCCTGATTCTATAGAACTCTTAGTACCTGAAGCCCATGAACGAGCCTATTATCCGAGGCTGGAATGTGTGGCTATCGTGAATACCTGTTTAAAATAGGTATGCGTCTACCTTTGCACCCATCTTTTAGGGCGATGTTGAGGTCCTACATGTTGGCTCCCACCTAATTACTACCTAATGGGTAGAGCCAGTTGGTGGGGCCATATTAACCTCCTAGTCGAGGACATGCCCTTCCACATCTTCCAGACTTTCTTCTAGCCTAGGATACTTGGGAAGGGTGAGTCTAAGGATTGGTACTATATGACACCCTCGGGGCTCATTCTCCCTTCATAGTATGTCTGCCTTCTTTCATCAAGGGATGGAAGAAATCTCGATTCTGGGCTAGGGAAAAATGATAGATGGCTAAAGGGGACAAAGCACCACCCTGTACTGTGCTGACTTAGTACTCCGAAACTTTTGAATACTTCTCACTCAAATTTATCATCTATCAGTAGGTTAGCATTATGAGCTCTTTATTTGTTTTGTTGTAGATTCATGGTCTCGCTTCAAATTCATCTATCAGTAGGTTAGCATTGATTGAGGATATCTACAGACGTCCTCAAAGGTCATGCCATTTCGATCGCTTAATTGACAGAAATAAGTTTTCATCGACTTCAGACTGATGGCCTAGAAAGGTGAGAACTTAAACTCTTAAGTCAATAGGTAGTACTGTATGATGCTTGTTTTAACTATTAACTTTCTATCTACAGATGATTTTGGAATAAGAAGTACTCCACACTAGACATGGCCTCAATTTTGAAGGCCACTTCTACTGTGAGCTCCAGGGTGTTGAAGCCCTCATCTAGTAGTGTAAAGCACACGAGGGAAAAACTTGAGCACCTCAGCAAAGAGCATGTTGAGAAAGGTGAGGAGGAGGTGACCAAGGGGAATAAAGGAAAAGTCAAAGTAAAGGAGACCCAGAAGAAGAAAAAGTTGACCCATGGAAGTGATCTATTTCTTGGGAAGTTTGTGACTACCATCATCCTAAGTGGCAAGTCAACTATGCCTCCACCGCCTCTTAAGTTGATGCAAGCATCATTTGATACTTCCAAAGCCTAGAAGGTGAGGGTGAATGAAGAGGCTGCCAAGGAGTTGGTGCAGACCTCAGAGGCTATTAAGATGAAGGTCCTGGTTGCGAGGACTCCAAGGAAATCTGAGAGGTGGGGCAAGATGAGGCACCCCAGTAGTAATCGAGATGCTGTCGACCACGTCCAGGGTGCTACTGTGAACTTCTACAAGTTCAAGACTAAAAAGTGGAGGGATTATGTCTCTACATGCAACGCGGTTGATCTCATGGCCACACTTGTGAGCCAAAGTGCCAGGGCTCTAGAAGTTGTACTGGAGTGCCAAAGGTCCTTAAGAACATATAAAATCACAATCGGGATTCTGTAGAGAAGCTAGACTCAACAAAGGAGAAAATAAAGAAAATAAATGCAGAAGCGATAGAGCTGAGGGTCCAACGAACTGAAGAGTCAGCCAAGTTAGAGTCTGCCTTAGTAGAGATCGAGGCTCTGAAGAGGGAAGTTCATGAGTCTTAGTGTAAGGTGGCCTCTTTGACAAAGAAGGTTGAAACCTCAAACAATCATCAGAAACTAACATCCGAAGCCTTGGAGAAGGCTAACTTAGAGATAATGGGGCTCAAGGATGGCAATGGTTTTTCAGAAACCCAAATAAAATACTACCTTGGGGAGGCCGAGCGATCAAAGGCTGATGCTGTGAAGGTAGGGAAAGAAGCAGTTAAAGAATACATTGCCAACTTTCATCTAACTAAGGAGTATTAATGCTTCGGCACTTACTAGCAGAGGTTTGCTTATATCGAAGTGATGGAGAGGATAGGAGAGCTTTACCCAGGACTCAATGCTTCTGAACTCAAAGCGGAGTTTTTGGATGAAGTGCCTCAAACTCCTGCTGATGATGCAGTTGAGGCGGACCAAAAGGGTACTTTTGAAGATGAGGCCTTAGGCTAGGAAGCTGCAACTACTGAAGCACCAGTTACAAAGGCAT
>CAIGRB010092950.1:33232-64479 GCA_903798255.1 Fraxinus quadrangulata | reverse complement strand
GAAGAACGTCAACTAGCACGACGGCAAGCTAAGGCCATATGCTGTTGTTTGGTTTGATCCAAACGCCAAGTGTTCTACCAGAGTCGATGATGAAGGTAACACGTGTCCTTACTGGGACGAAAACTTGTAATTCCATTCAACTCTCCGGTGGAGGAATCAATGTTAACCTATGGTTGATCTTATATTTTGAGTATAACAAACAAAATAGTTTTATCTCTAACATTTGTATTCGAGTCTTTATTATTATATGTTTTGATCAAAATTGTTATCAAAGGACTTGCAGTAGATGATCAAGAAGATTCAAGATGGATTCGAGCATTCACAATCGGAGACAAATCGAGCACTCGCGCCAATTGAATATTGAGCGACAAATCGAGCACTCACGCCAATTGAATATTGAGCAACAAATCGAGCACTCACGCCAAATCACCGGGAGCATCTGAAAAGGGTTGAATTGCACCACAAGTCAATAAACATAGTGAAATTGACCTTACTTGTGCAAGAAAGCTTGGTAATGGAGGACGTAGATCATTACATTGGATTGAACCTCTATAATTATATTGCTTACATCATCTATCTCTCTTTACTTATTGCTTTCATATTCGTACATATTATTTGAATTAATCTATCTTGTTCTTACGTGCTTGATTTTAGATTAATTTTTTGAAAAAGTTTTAAAAAATCAATTCACCCTCTTTTGGTTAGCTATTCTTGGAGGTATCAATTGGTATTAGAGCAAAGTGTTCATTTTTAAATTAAGATTCTACAATCTTGAGTAATGACTAACCACAACAATCTTTAAAATCTCTAGGGGCATTCCACAAATCGACATCCCTTCTTTGATGGTACACATTATAATTATTGGAAAGCTAGAATAATTATTTACATTCAATCAATAAATTATAATATTTGGGAAGTCATTGAATACGATCCTTATGTGCCTACCAAAATTATTAAAATTGATGGAAAATCCGATCAATCTATTCCAAAACCTATAGAGGTCTATGATGAAGATAATAAAAGAAAATTGTCCTTGAATGCTAGAGCCAAAAACTTACTTTATTGTGCCTTAAGATAGAAATAAGTTTAATCGTATTAGCACATCCACATATGATATATGATATGCTTTAGAAGTCACTCATATTGGTACTAGTAAGGTGAAAGAAACCAAGATTAATCTCTTAGTCAAAGAATTTGAAAATTCCTTTATGAAACAAGATGAACCTATTGTTGACATGATTACTCGCTTCATCGATATTGTTAATGACCTCAAGGGCTTTAATCGTAAATTTAGTAACGGTGAGCTTGTAAGCAAAATGCTTAGGTCACTATTGGAAGATTGGAGCTCATTGATAGAAAATGCCAAAGATATCAACTTCTATCTTTTGGAGGAACTATATGGAACATTGGTGACATACGAACTCAGCAACGTTGAAACTATTGAGAAGACGAGGAAAAACAAAGAAAAATCAAAAGAGCCTCCTAGGTGTCAAATTGCTCTCAAATCGGCAATTGAAAAGGGAACTACGAGTGAACGCATGAGTGATGAAGAACTTGATGATCTTGTGCTTCTTGTCAAAAAATGGAGAGGTTTTTGAAACAATCGAAAAATTCAAAAAAAAAGAGGAAAAGAGCAAAGAAAGAAACAAGAAAATCATTTGTTATGATTGCGACAAACTCGATTACAAGAGAACCAAGTGTCCAAACAAAAAGAAAGATTTCAACAAAAAGGTACTCTAAGTAACATGGAATGAAAACGACGATGACGATCACAACGAAAATGAAAGTCAAGAAGAGATCCCCCAACATGTGCTTCATGGCAATTGATGATAAGGTAAATTCTATTGAAAATTTTTCATATGATGATTTATCTTCCTCCTCTGATGAAATTTTGGAAGAATTTGAAAAACTAGCTCTTAGTCATTCTATTCTTAGAAAGAAACATAAATTATTAAAAAGTGAAATGAAGAAAATTTTAGAAACTAAAAAGGAAAATGTTGATTATTATTTATTGTATAAAGAAAATTGTTCTGTGAAAGAAAAATGTTGAAGACTTGACAAAAATTATTTATAAATTCACTCAAGAGATGAAGAATTTTGATTTAATATTCGGTGATAAAAAATGTGTTTTTGATAAAGGAGGCTTTGGATATAAGCCATTTTTGAAACAAATCTCTCAAAAATTTATTTTTCAAAGCCTCAAATACAATTCCCTCAAAAACTACCTATAGCTTTTGCAATAAGGATGGACATATTGCCTACAATTGTCTAACAAAAAAGAAGCTACACTTTGAAAGTAAAAACAAGTGAACTCGAGGATTCACTAATATGAACTACCAAGGACCCAAGTTTGTGTGGGTACCAAAGATCAAAAGTTGAATTATTATTTTAGGTACCGAAGAAGATGATGAGCAAATGGTTCTTGGATAGCAAGTGATCAAAGCACATGACCGGAGATTGAATTTTATTATCGAATTTCAAAAAGAAGGATGTAGGTCATGTCACATTTGGAGACAATGTAAAGGAAAAATCATCAGAATTGAAAATATTGGTAATCATCTCTCTCCTTCCACTGAAAATATACTATTGGTAGATAATCTCAAACATAATTTACTTAATATTAGTCAATTATATAATAAAGACTATTATATTAAATTCGATTCTTCTAAATGTCTCATTATAGATCCTACATCTAAAGAGGTATTATTTATATGAAGCCGAATCAAATATGTTTATATCTTAAATATTAATTTTGAAAATGATGAAAAATGTTTTGTGAGTTTGAAGGAAGATACTTGGTTACGGAATAGGAGACTAGGTCATATTAGCATAGAATTTCTTTCAAAAATCGTCAAAAATTGTTTTATCAAAGGTTAACCAAATTTAAAGTTTGAAGAATATAATATTTTGTGATGCATGTCAATTTGGTACACAAGTAAAATGATCATTTAAGTCTAAATTAATTCATCAACTACAAACCCACTTCAGTTACTCCACATTGATATTTTTGGACCATCGGGAACCACTAATTTAGGTGGAAAACACTATGCTTTCGTCATTGTTGATGATTTCTCTAGATTCACTTGGGTTTTATTCTTAAATCTTAAATATGAAGTTCTAAAAAACTTTCAAATATTATTGTAAAAATGTTCAAAATGAAAAAGGATACTCCATTTCAACCATTAGAAGTGATCATGGTGAAGAATTTGACAATCTCGCCTTTGATTAGTTTTGCAATGAAAATGGATATGAACATAACTTCTCGGCTCCTAGAACTCCTCAACAAAATAATGTAATAGAAAGAAACAATCATACATTACAATAAATGGCTAGGACCATGCTAAATGAAAATTGCAGATCAAAATATTTTTGGGCCAAAGCTATTAACACCGCTTGCTATATTGTTAATAGAGTTTTAATTAGTCGAAAGAAAATCAAAACCCCATATGAACTTTGAAAAAATAGAATTCCCAATATCGATTATTTCAAAGTCTTTGAGTGCAAATGCTTTATCATGAGCACAAAAGAAATTTGGAAAATTTTGATTCAAAATTCGACATTGGAATTTTTCTAGGATATTCATCGATTAGTAAAGNGAAAATGTTGATTATTATTTATTGTATAAAGAAAATTGTTCTGTGAAAGAAAAATGTTGAAGACTTGACAAAAATTATTTATAAATTCACTCAAGAGATGAAGAATTTTGATTTAATATTCGGTGATAAAAAATGTGTTTTTGATAAAGGAGGCTTTGGATATAAGCCATTTTTGAAACAAATCTCTCAAAAATTTATTTTTCAAAGCCTCAAATACAATTCCCTCAAAAACTACCTATAGCTTTTGCAATAAGGATGGACATATTGCCTACAATTGTCTAACAAAAAAGAAGCTACACTTTGAAAGTAAAAACAAGTGAACTCGAGGATCCACTAATATGAACTACCAAGGACCCAAGTTTGTGTGGGTACCAAAGATCAAAAATTGAATTATTATTGTAGGTACCGAAGAAGATGACGAGCAAATGGTTCTTGGATAGCAAGTGATCAAAGCACATGACCGGAGATTGAATTTTATTATCAAATTTCAAAAAGAAGGATGTAGGTCATGTCACATTTGGAGACAATGTAAAGGGAAAATCATCAAAATTGAAAATATTGGTAATCATCTCTCTCCTTCCACTGAAAATATACTATTGGTAGATAATCTCAAACATAATTTACTTAATATTAGTCAATTATATAATAAAGGCTATTATATTAAATTCGATTCTTCTAAATGTCTCATTATAGATCCTACATCTAAAGAGGTATTATTTATATGAAGCCGAATCAAATATGTTTATATCTTAAATATTGATTTTGAAAATGATGAAAAATGTTTTGTGAGTTTGAAAGAAGATACTTGGTTATGGAATAGGAGACTAGGTCATATTAGCATAGAATTTCTTTCAAAAATTGTCAAAAATTGTTTTATCAAAGGTTAACCAAATTTAAAGTTTGAAGAATATAATATTTTGTGATGGATGTCAATTTGGTACACAAGTAAAAAGATCATTTAAACCTAAATTACATTCATCAACTACAAACCCACTTCAGTTACTCCACATTGATATTTTTGGACCATCGGGAACCACTAATTTAGGTGGAAAATACTATGCTTTCGTCATTGTTGATGATTTCTCTAGATTCACTTGGGTTCTATTCTTAAATCTTAAATATGAAGTTCTAAAAAACTTTCAAATATTATTGCAAAAATGTTCAAAATGAAAAAGGATACTCCATTTCAACCATTAGAAGTGATCATGGTGGAGAATTTGATAATCTCGCCTTTGATTAGTTTTGCAATGAAAATAGATATGAACATAACTTCTCGGCTCCTAGAACTCCTCAACAAAATAATGTAATAGAAAGAAACAATCATACATTACAATAAATGGCTAGGACCATGCTAAATAAAAATTGCAGATCAAAATATTTTTGGGCCAAAGCTATTAACACCGCTTCCTATATTGTTAATAGAGTTTTAATTAGTCGAAAGAAAATCAAAACTGATATGAACTTATAGAATTCCCTATATCGGTTTTTTCAAAGTTTTTGAGTGCAAATGCTTTATCTTGAATACAAAAGATAATTAGTCGAAAGAAAATCAAAACCCCATATGAACTTTGAAAAAATAGAATTCTCAATATCGATTATTTCAAAGTCTTTGAGTGCAAATGCTTTATCATGAGCACAAAAGAAATTTGGAAAATTTTGATTCAAAATTTGACATTGGAATTTTTCTAGAATATTCATCGATTAGTAAAGTTTATAGAGTCTTCAACAAAATAATTTTAATCGTTGAAGAATCCATGCATGTCACTTTCGATGAAACTAACTCTCTTGATCGTGAAAAATGTATTGATAATGGTGTAGGGTTGGAAACTCCATTATAATAAATGACTATTGAAGATCAAAATAAGGAAGATCCATGAAATGAACATAAAGAGGAAGAAAATGTTTAACAAAGTGAAAAAGAGCCAACCAAAGTCCAAAATGACTCATCTCTACCAAAAGAATGGAAGTTGGTTCATTCTCATCCTAAAGAACTAATCATTAGTGTTTCTTCCAAAGGTATTACTACTGAAGCCTCTACTAAAAATTATTTAAAGTTGTTGTGCTTTCATTTTACAAATTGAACCTAAAAACTTCAAAGATGCCGAGTTTGATGAATTTTGGATTCTAGTTATGCAAAAAGAACTAAATCAATTTGAACAAAATCATGTTTGGGATTTAGTCGCTAGACCAAATGATCAAACCGTCATCAGTACTAAATGAGTATTTAGAAATAAACGTGATGAAAATGGAATAATTGTGGGTTACAAGGTTAGATTAGTGGCTCAAGGTTGCAATCAAGAAAAAGACATCAATTTTGAAAAAAACATTTGCACTGGTGGCTAGATTAGAATCCATTCGCACGCTTCTTGCATTTGCTTATCATAAAAGATTCACTCTTTATCAAATGGATGTCAAAGTGTCTTTCTTAACGGTTTTATTCAAGAAGAAGTGTTTGTTGAACAACCTCCCGATTTTAAAGATCACAAACATTCGGACTATGTTTTCAAACTTCGAAAAGTTCTTTATAGTCTAAAACAAGCTCCTAGGACTTGGTACGAACGATTGAGCAAATTTCTGATTTCAAGTGATTTTTCAATTGGAAAAACGGATACTACTCTTTTTGTCAAAACTCAAATCATTGTTCAAATTTATGTTGATGATATCATATTTTGTGTAACTAACACATACCTTTGTGAAGATTTTTCTAAATGCATGAGCATGGAATTTGAAATGAATATGATGTGAGAGCTTAAATTCTTCATCGATCTCCAAATTAAGCAAACTTGTGATGGAATTTTTATCAATCAAAATAAGTATATATTGGATATGCTCAAAAGGTTCGATATGGATGACTTGAAGCCAATGAGCACTCCTATGAGCACATCCATAAAACTGGACAAGGATGACCAAGGTACTTCCGTTGATATAACAAAATATCGAGATATGATCAAATCTCTTCTTTACTTAATTGCAAGTACACCCGATGTTTAGTGTGTGCCTATGTGCAACATTTCAATCAAATCCTAAATAATCACATCTTAAGGTCGTAAAACGAATCTTTAGATATCTTAGTAGCACTAGAACTTTAGGGTTTTGGTATCCCAATGGCACTCACATTGATCTAATTAGCTATTCGGATGCTGATTAGGTTGATTGCACTATCGATTGTAAAAATACTAGCGGAATGTGTCATTTTCTAGACTTTGCACTTGTATCATAGTTTAGTAAGAAACAAAATTTCGTTGCATTGTTTACTGCTGAAGCCAAATATATCTCAACCACTAGTTGTTGTGCACAAGTATTATGGATGAAACAAACTCTTAGTGATTATCACTTATTCTTTGATCATATACCTATCATGTGTGATAACATTAGTGCCATAAACTTATCAAAAAAATCCTATTTTACACTCTAGGACGAAGCACATTGAAATTAGACATCACTTTCTAAGAGACCATGCTCAAAATGGTGATATCGTATTAGAGGTTGTGAACACAGAAAATCAATTATCCGATATATTCACTAAACCTCTAACTCTTGAGCAGTTCTCACATATTAGAAGAGATTTGGACATTATTGATGAATTTGAAGTGCATGACTAAATTAAATTCTTACTATATATTTAATCTTCATTATTTCATGTACACTATATTTGTGTGATCTAATATGTTTTATTTTTTTTAAAAGGGCATACGGATGAGCAAATCGGACGTCCGGAATGAACCGGACCGTCCGGACGGCTTGTCCGGTTTGGTAGAACCCTTTTACCTTAAAAGGTGCTACCAATCCGGACGTCCAGTTTCGTGAAAATCAAATTTCTTAAATCGCGATTCAGGTTCATTTCTTCCAATTTTCTCCCCTTTTTTCTCATTTCTCTCGCTAAATCGTCTCAAAATTCTTAATCTCTTCCCCTAAATTCATTAATTTCGTTTCAAATTCTAAATCCCATTACTTCTACACTCCAAATTTCTCAAAACTCAATTTTTTCATCAAAAAACATCAAAATTCTCAACAATTTCGAAACCCTAGCCTCTCTACAATTTCATTTTCAATTTTCAACTATGTTGGGCTGAAAACGGACGGGAAAGAGGCTCAAGAGCACGGTGAGACGATCTCCTCCACCATCCTCCGACGAAGAGTTCATTTTGAAACTCGAGGTGCCAAACAACCCATTTGAAAAATCTCCAATCTTAATAGGTAAAAATATTGATTTTGTAGATTTTACTATTAAAGCTCCTGCATTTCATATAGAAGAACTTTTTGAAAACAATGGTTGAATTTCAAATGCCACTTTAGAAGAACATGCATACCTATGGCTCATGAAGGAATTTTATAAAAACATGGCTATTACTCCCCGTTCCGGTGACATTTCATCTTAAATTAAAAATAAACGCATTGTCATCAACAAAGCTCTTATTCGTGATATTTTAGAACTTGAGGTGTGTGATACACAAATTTTTCTTCACAAGGCACATCCCACTTTAGACGGCTATAACCATGTTGTGGCTTGTCGTCGAGTTACTGGGAAATTTTTTGAAAACATCACGAAAATTAGTACAAATTAATTGACTCTTGCATGCAAAGTTTTACAAAATATCATTGCAAATATTATCCTATCACAAAAAGGTCATCGGGATGAAGTGAGTTCTTTTGATCTCTTTTTTCTCAACTTTTTTCTTGTCGGTTGGAAACTTGATTTTTCCACCATTGCATCAAGCCTCATGAACCTTGTCCATTCCTTACGTTACGTTAAAGCTTACCATTTGGCATTTTCATACGTTTAAATACTTAAACGTTTCTTTGGATGATGAGATATTTGTCGAACTTCAACCTACCGACACTATAAATATTCAAACACTTAAAGGTATGAAAATTACTAAAGAACATGATCAGTAGGTGGCACATACTAAGGTGATGAGAACCACATAGTAATAATAGCTACGCAACCTAGCAACGATATTAGAATCGATCCAAGAAAGTCCAAATCAAGGTTGTAGACGATAGAATCCTGACCCGAGTCTCTCGAACCAAGAACTTAAGGTATATTAAACCTTAGACCCGTTGATGTGCGGAAACAAGAACCATGATTTGCGAATACCACAAATGGTGCTTAATCCTTTGATAAGTTCTATTGTTAAACGTCACAAATATAATAATATATTTGATAAGTTCGAGTGTTCATGAAGAACAAGAAGAGAGAAAATCTCAATATTTCATTATGTCAAAAGTGTTTTTGTTACAATGATAGAAAATCATATTTATATGAAAACCCTAAAATCTAGTTTAAAACGGAAATAGTTCGTAAAATATCACAAAATAACAAAATAACTAGAGTTCTATCGTAACTAGGAAACTTGCCAAAAAATAAAATTCTCGCCCTAAATTTTGGTCTATGCGACCGCATAGGGGAATTGCATGCGGTCGGATAGACCACATGAAAGTTCCCTTCTTGCTTTCGGTATATGCCAATGCAGTTGCATGGCAATTTATGCTATGCGACCGCATAGCATTATTTTTTGCTATGTTTCTTCATTTGTTCGTTTCAAAGTCTTCCAATTCTTTTCGGCATTCAACCCCTTCATGAAACTTGTTGCTTGGGATGTCCTCTCCAATATTATGGACTCCATTGCTCGAACATGTAGATGATCGACTTTGTCAACTCTTTGAAGTCTCGAACTTGGCTCTAGTCTCTCTCCAACTTGCTTCGGATTCTTGATAAACAGTGGCATACCCTGGATCATATCATAACCTCTCTCTTTGAAAGGATTCGTCCTCGAATCCATGCCTTGTGATCGTGTAGGGGATAAACAATCTGCTACAAGTTAATCACTGCACCACCTATATCAAATGGAAAACTATTTTCTTCCTTGTAGAGGATCACTGCATGTCGTCCATAAGCTTTGTGTAGATATGAATGAACTCAATCAGCCATAGTTGTTGCGGTATGAACTCCCAATATCAATCACACAGAACAAAGTGTGATTGTCCCAATGGCTTCATTTTGAAAGTTTGTAATGCTCCGAAAGTAATCTCCATTGGTGAGTAACTGTGCTTCCTCCATCTCTCACTCCGCCTAGGTGTTTGTAACAACGACACTGCAAATAAACTCAGCTCTCCCATCATATCTCCTTGGTAGTGCAATCCACTGCATATGAACTCTTCCCATGGTAGCTTCTTTACCTCTTCAGGGATCACAAAGTCAACCTTCGGTAATACAGTCAAACTGGAGTAGGCAATAAGTTTGTCTTCACAAGCCTGCAAAATAGGAGTAGCAAAACTAGGGAGAATAGGGAGGGAATTGTTAGTTCTCACTGAAGCTCTCTCTCCCTCACCCTCATTTTTAACCAAGCTTACTTATGGCCTTTCTTTTCTCCCTGATGAATCACTTTCTTTTACCTCTTGTGGCCCTTTTTCATTTTTTACCACCTCTCCACTCTCTTTTTGTTTTCTACCTCTTTTCTCCCATGTGGCTCCTCTATTTTTTCAACACACTTAGCCACATCACTCTTCTCTCTCTCTCTCTCTCTCTCCTCTCTGCCTTTCTTCTCACTTTGAGTTGATCATCATAAGCCCCTTGTGTTGCCAAGCCAGCCAAAGTGATTTTCACCCCGTCCCAAAGAAAGCTATACATGTTCCTCACACATCATACAAAG
Organism: Fraxinus quadrangulata; assembly: GCA_903798255.1. Classification (NCBI taxonomy): domain Eukaryota; kingdom Viridiplantae; phylum Streptophyta; class Magnoliopsida; order Lamiales; family Oleaceae; genus Fraxinus; species Fraxinus quadrangulata. The sequence continues at coordinate 54,230 of CAIGRB010092950.1, read as the reverse complement.
CTTTCTTCTCACGCCTCCAAGGTTTCCCCAACAAGACATGGAACGACCTCAAGGGAACCACATCACACCACATCTCATCGCTATATCTCCCAAAGGTGAATTTTATTAGAGCCTGCTCGGTCATATTTACCTTTCCACACCCCTTCAACAAAGTCATCCTATAAGGACTCGGATGTTGTTGTACAGGTAACCCCAATTCAAACATAGTGATGCTAGCCAAGTTTGATATGTAGTCCATATCAATAGCTAGACTGCATACCTTACTACCCACATAACACCGAGTTTAAAAAATATATCCCCAATTACCATCCATCCCCTTTATATAGATTTTCTCACGATGTCAGGAAAAGATTTCTATGATCAAGATGATGAATTAGACATAGATGAGTAAGAAGGAATTTGTTTTCTTACTTGGGAATACAAGCGAAGAAAGAACGATTTTTTTTTTTGGAACTCTGTATGGATGAACAGTAATTTTTTTTTTTATAAACTCAAAATTGGACTACAAGATCAACGAAATAAATGAAAGTTGATTTGGATATTAGATTAGCCCAAAAATAACTTTTGACTCTTTTTTGAAATTTTTTGGATCTAAGACTCAAAAATATTACTGGACACAAGAACACAAAGAACGAATAACAAAGGAAAACAAAAAAATTTTTTTTTTTTTAAAAAAGGATAGAACCTGAGTCTGGAGCCCAATCTCTGATACCAAATGATGAGAACCACATAACAATAGTAGCTATACAACCCAGTAACAATATTGGAATCGATCCAAAAAGTCAAAATCCATGTTGTAGACGATAAAATCTTGACCCGAGTCTCTCGAACCAAGAACCTAAGGTATATTAAACCTTAGACCCGTTGATGTGCAAAAACAAGAACCATGATTTGTGAACGCCACAAAGGGTGCATAATCATTTGATAAGTTCTAGGATTGAACACCACAAATATAATAATATATTTGATAAGTTCGAGTGTTCATGAAGAACAAGAAGAGAGAATATTTCATTATGTCAAAAGTGTTTTTGTTACAATGATAGAAAATCTTATTTATATGGAAAACCCTAAAATCTAGTTTAAAATGTAAATAATTCGTAAAATATCACAAAATAACTAGAGTTCTATCGTAACTAGGAAACTTGCCAAAAAATAAAATTCTCGTCCCAAAATTTGGTCTATGCGACTGCATAGGGGAATTGCATGCGGTCGCATAGACCACATGAAAGTTCTCTTCTTGCTTTCGGTATATGCCAATGCGGTTGCATGGCAATTTATGCCATGCGACCGCATAGCATTATTTTTTGCCACGTTTCATCCTTTGCTCGTTTCAATGTCTTCCTATTCTTTTCGGCCTTCGACCCCTTCACGAAACTTGTTCCTTGGCATGTCCTCTCCAATATTATGGACTTCGTTGCTCGAACATATAGATGACCGACTTTGTCAACTCTTTGAAGTCTCTCCAACTTGCTTCGGATTCTTAATAAATAGTGACGTAGCCTGGATCATATCATAAGGGGTTCGAACCCACCTTGGGTCCTTCAACTCTACCCTTTGACGGAGATTAGGATGACATACTGAAAGCTCCTAATGGTTCTCACGACATTTCGGACTCCAATATCCCTCGATCTTTAGGTAGTGGCTTCACGTTTACCGATGTTCGATACAACATGCTGAACGGTCGTATCGACTCCCTCACATCATTGGTTGATGGCCTTGACATGATGCTTCATCAGATACAGGCTCAACATGCCACCATACTAACTCAACAGGAAGTCATTCAAGCACAACAGGCGATGATATAGACTCAGTAGAATGCGTTCTACGCCCATTTCTATGCCCACTTCCCTCCTCCGATGCCGTATTCATAGATTTCAATGGATATTGTTTTATTTACCTTTAATGAATAATTTCTTATGCTTTGGATTCCTCCTATGTTCTTTATTTGATGTTGGATGTTTTTTGAATATTTTTGGATATTATGCATTTTCATTTAGACACCTCATGCTATCATTTATGCCTATGGTTGTTTTCAATACAAGAATTCATTACTTCTTATTCTTTTTGCTTATGCCAGAAAGGGAGAAACATATATGCGATGATATGCATGCTTGGTCTGTATAAGAAAGGGAGAACAATATCATATAAATGCTTGATCTATAAAAGATAGAGCATTTTTCTTATTGCAAATCATCTTTTGTTTGTCATAATACAAAATGAAAAATTGTTGACCTATGGTTGATCTTATATTTTGATTATAACAAACAAAGTAGTTTTATCTCTAACATTTGTATTCGAGTTTTTATTGTTACACGTTGATAAAATTGGAGACAAAATAATTGCTATCAAATGACTTGTAGTTGACGATCAAGAAAATTCAAGATGGATTCAACCATTCACAATCGAAGACAAATCGAGCACTCGCTGAGGACACCAAGCCCCTGATCGGCTTGGCTAAGCTTCCGCTGCGAAAAATGTTAGAAGACGTCGGATTTGGGAACCGATTGGAGAAGAAGCTCGGGCTCAAGCGTCCCTTTGGACGACCACAAGGAAAATTAGAAGTGAATGTTACTGTTACGTTACCGTGCTCTAAATCCCTTTTATGCGCCTTACAGTGTCCCTCCATAGGGTATTAGAGACTACCTTGCAACACCACTACCATACGACAACCCATACACAGCTCCATTGCTGCTAGCTTATTCTGCTTCGCCACCAAGTTATCCCTACAGTGTGCCTTTCTAAGATCAACCAATTTAGGGTGGTGGTAGAAGTGAGTACATTTGTCATGGTGAAGATGGAGTTGGTTTAGGATTTGGTGGCTGATATTTTGGTGGTGGTGGTGGTGGTAAAGTGGTAGTAGTGGTGTTGGCATTAGTGATGCTATTGGAGGACATTTGATTGGTGTCGGTTGTGTGAATCTGCAGTTGTGCTAATCTACATTTGGTGGTGGTGGTGGTGGTGTGGTGTCACTGGTGGTACCGGCGGTTGGTGTTTGTTGAAGGTGTTGGTGGAAGTGATGATGGTGGTGATGATTGTTGTTGTGGATTGCTAAGGACATTAGTTGGGAATTCATTGTCGTGGATTTGAGTTGAAGGTGGCAGTGGTGATGCATTGAAGGTGATGGTGGTGGATTGTGGTGCTAGTCTACGGTATGTACAAATTTATTTGTGGTAATCCTCTGTGACCAATTATGTATTTATTGTGACTAGTTGTGACTTGATCGCATATCGTCATAGTTAAGATTAACCTGATCGCAAACAATCGCATTAAAGATAAATTTGGTCAATTAGTTACACTGAAGAAATTTTTTGTTACAGATAGTCAGAATAACACGTGTTAGTGACTTAGTTGCATATAATCACAAATTAGTCGATCATAGACAGTCATGATTACAGAAAAAAAAATCTAATCACAATAACACAGTTAGTTACAACTCTATTGTGATTTCGTGGAGGTGGGGTGGGTGTAATATCAAGAAACGTTTTTAATTTTCAAAAAAAAAAAATATTACAGTATGCTGGGGTGGGGTGTAATCTCAAGAAAAGTTTTTGATTTTTGAAAAAAAAAAATTATAGGTGAGGTGAGTGGGGTGGGTTCTGTGGGTGGTTGGGGTGGTCCGTGAAATATTATTAATTGATATTATTAATTTGGTGGTAATATTTGGCGGGGGTGGGATAATTAATTCCAATTATAATTAATTGGAATTAATGCCTGAATTTTGAAATAATGTTGACAAATTTGTTAGTTTTGACATGTAATTCTTATATGTAGGAGTTATGTATTGTTTCCATAATAACGCCTCACGTATCTACCATAGCATTAGAGGCTACTTTTTAGTGTATGTAGAAAGGTTTCTAGGACATATATTGGTGACTTCAATTAATATTTATAAAAATATTCAAATAGCATAAATTAATATTTATTTGTTCAAAACATTATGTCAAATGTTACATGTGAGTATATATCTCAACACTTTCTTTCTTCAAAACATCTCGTTTCTTCTCATGTTTCTCTTCCGTATGACCAACACTCCAAAACATTAACCCAAGTCTTGATAAGAGGTCGAGATAAACTCTTAAATATAACCACCCTTTTTATCCAACTGCTCCAGCTTACTAAATGTGACGGAGGATTGGGATCTAAATAATGACTGGCTTTAGAGGTTTATATTAGAGTAAAACACGCTTCGGTTTGGACATTTAGCCAATTTACAAAGCAAATAATTTAAAACGGTATAGAAAATTTACAAATCAAACCAAACCAGTTTTTGCAGGTTTGACTTCAAACCAAAATTTATCTAGCAACATAGAAATTACACTTCTCAAAATAAGTTAAAACATAAATATTTTCGTCTAAAATCTCAATAACTTTCTAAACATAAACGTTACAACATTAATATATTGTTCTCGATACAAACTTGAAGGAATACAAATGAACTTGTAATACATATACGCTCTCCGGAATCTGGTTCAAAATAACAAATACAATGATCTGAATAAAAATTATTCAACTGGTTCTTTAAGACACCGATATGAAATTACTCGTATAAAAACATGGGGGAAAAAAAAAAAGGACAAACCTATTTAAGCAGTAATAATAATCCAAGTGATCATAGGAATACTCCATCAGATTAATGCTAAGAGAAATTGTCTATTAAGTACTTCTATTAAGCAACAATGACACAATACATCAATACAACAAATCTAGTTTGATCGGGAGACTCATCTTAAACTTATTCATTAATTAATTGATGAGTCATGTCACTATTGCTCAACAAATCATTTCTCTATGCCTAAATGGTTAAAATTGTGCATATATTTTTAATAGTTTAGAAACGGTTTGATTCAATATCTTTAACTTTCCGAACTTAAATTAACCATTTCTAAATGGTTTGGTCCAATTCAAAAAGCCGATACGCTGTTGGTCCACGTGGACCCAAATTAATAGTTTCAATTTGATTCAAAATTGACGATTTTTTTTTATTTACCTCTATTTATATTATAGTTTTGAGATTTGAGTTGGGCAGAAATCCCACCAAAGTGTTTTGAGTCACTAGGTTTCAGGTTTAATCGGTAGATCACTATTGCATTGGAGAAAAATGCGACTTACACTCACCTCCACGTAATTATTCACTTCTTATCCAAACATTCCATAGGACAAACAGCTCATAATTACTTAATTTTAATTTAATCACTTCTAAGAGATGCCCTTAAACAGGTCAAGTACTTTTGATTATTGTATCTTAATTAAATATATAAAAAAAATCTATTTTATAAATTTGTCAATTAGGGCTTTATGTAATGTTTGAAGTGGACTATATATTGGCATCAGCACACGAAAGCCTAACTCGTAGCGAGTCTAATCCCAGGACCACGGGGTGACCTAACCAGCCTCCAGGACCAAGGGGTGACCTAACCAGCCTTTGAAGGCTGGCCATGCCGAGCCCGCAGTTTGGCTTGCGGGTCCTTGCAAACAGTCTTGCATGTCAACCTGCATAGGTCACGAACTAGACTGGCCTGCTTGGCACACAGTTAAAATCAATCTATAATTTTGAAACATAATATATTGAAGATTGAAGAATTACATGGATACTGTAATATAGACTCACTGAGCACCGTTCGACCTAAAGACGATGACATGTTGAGCCTTTCTTTGCTATTCCGCTCCCTGGTTCGTATACAGCCAGTGGTTCATAAGCTATCACTTGGAACAAATCAAAGCTACAGTATTCCCTCTATTTGATGGATGCGGGAAAGTTCTCACATTCAAGATTCAAAGTTATTCCTTCCACCACCACTATACTGGTAAGAGAGTTTTGAAGGTCTAATTCGACTGAACCAAACAAAGCCCTGTCGTGTGCATAGCTCAAACAAAAGCCAAATTTTGCCTTAAAGTTGGAAGACTGTACGAACACATAAATTAACACAGGTTACAACAATTGTCTCAACAAGATTAAGGTACATAACTTGAATGTCAACTTCTTCCTCCTCCACCACAGGATACTTAGATGCCTACATAGCTGACTTAACTTGCAAATAAGTATTTACGTAATTCTTATCTTTAGAAAATAAAAAAAATCTCCCCGGCTGTATATGTTAGCAGTCATTTCTCCCTAATAATATAGAAGAAAACTAAATAAACAAATTCAAATTCAAAGTGATATTAATCAAATCAACAGCTAGAGAAAAATGGGATTTCAAGGAACTATCAAGATTGATGTGCACTTGACAATATATTAACTCACAGGAAGCATTCTATATTTCAATTCACCTGATTTACACGCCATATAAGATTCACCGTTTTTTACTGAAAATTACCCATCCAATTCCAGCATACATTGGCATTACAATAGTGAACGACTGTTGGAATGGGTATAGTTCTCTTTGCTCAATAGGTGAACCCATGTTCCTTCTTTTCATCTGAATCGCTTTCTGCAGTATAAAGGGTAAAAATGAGTTTACCTGTGAAGATTAAAACCTCATGTTTTCAAAAGCTACAGCTTTTAAGCTCTCTGTCGTATTCTAAAAACACAGAATACATACTCAGTTTATCCGAACTTCATGCTGCATCATTCTTCATGTGGTTCTGTACGATCTCCTTGCCTTGGAGGTTCTGTGTAAACTTGTCCGTGCTCTCTAAAGTCTCTAAACATTGACAGAAATGAGTTGAGACTTTCTGAAGAAGCTCCACCCAGGATCCATAGTAACAGGGAACTAAATGAGTTCATAGCCCCGGGGTTGCCTCCACCCTCTGGCTGACGGAGGGCAGGCTGTCCCCCAATTTCAAGAGGATTCCCTAACCTCTCTGGATTGTCGTTATTAGGTGGTTCTTGAGGACCAGGGAATGCAGTTGCACCATTTCTTGGCATTCCTGTATTGGTTCCAGTTTGAATTACAGGTCCAGAAGCCAAATCTGTGTTAAGAAGCCCACGGTTTCTCGTATTTAATCTTGTAATGTGTAATGTTGAGGCGAGAATAGTCGACGAGGTAATATGAAAGTCAGGATGTTGCGGAAAATGTGACCGTCGATTTTGCATAAACCTCTGCAGAGCTGGAACCTGAGATGACAGCAGGCATACAAGTGATGTACAATCTATCTCTATATGTACATGTAAACATAAACTAACGAGTAATGGCATTCTCAGCTATTCCACATCATTCTTTTTTCCCCATTTCCACATAGAAATCAGTGGTGTGTATCTGGTTTGCTCCACTTCAGGGAACAGGCACATCTCAAATCTAGTGTCAAGTGTAGGCAACTTTGGATTATAACATTATACTCTCTGGATGTTTGGATACTTCGAATAGTTTAAATGGATAACTTGAAAAATAATAGGGTTGCCCACAAGAAGGGATTTATCTCGCATCATTCAATTTAGGGATTTACTTCCGATTTTAATAGATTCCTCATAAAGATAAAAAAATGCTATGAAAATTACAAAGAGGGGGTTGAAATTGCTACATTTTAATCTCCTAGCAGTCCTCGAAAACTTAGTAAGTGCATGAAGAGGACATTGTTAGAAACAAAAGTAACAGAAGTACAATAGTTAGTTTCACAATTTCTGAAGTGCATTTCTAAGCATCATGGACTCCCTCAAGAAAGCTGCATGTCTCATACTATTACAACCGAAATAAATTGCTCATAAAATTCTCAGAAACTTCAATAATATTAGATTTTAATGAGGCTCTACTATGCTGCATTCAAGCATGGAAGTTAATATAAAAATAAACAAATTCTTACATTATGATAAATCTATCATTTTTTTTATTAAATAACTTGTACCAATTCAATAATTTATTCAAGAATTGTTGTTTAATGTGACTCTGAGCAGTGTAATTAACTAAGAACATACCCATAAAGTTTACTTGTACACCAGACATTAACACCATGACACTCATTTGACTATCAACAACTCCTCATAGGGTCGTATCTCATGCCCATGCAAATTGAATCTGTGATCTATATCCATGTCCATGTTTCTTAGGTTATAACAGGATATACTCAGTTAACAGTGACAGTGCCAAGCGTGTAGCATATACCACCCAACAAACCCTTTCAAACTAGTTGGTTCAGCTAAAGCATACATATTAGTTGATATGACCCACATACTAATTTCTAAACGCAGAGAGATGATAGCTTATGCGTGAAAAACAATATTTACGTGAAAGTGTGTACTACAAATATAGTACCTCGAAACGGTTCCAAAAATAGAGGATAAGGTGCTGCATAAATGCTGCAGTAGTCGAGAGAGCTAAATAAGAAAAACCTACAAAAGAGAAAATTGAGCTTATGAAAGGAAGAGATAAACTATAGGAGGCAACCTTTTGAACTAAAACATAATTTGGCATATCATTACCATGAGTATACGAAAAGAAATATATGTGAAACACCAGAAAGTAGAGAAGAAAGAAGCGGGGAAAGAACTTCATAGATATTGGAGTGCGAACACTGCAAACAAAACAAGCAAAATAGTATCAGAAAAGGAAATGCAAGAACGGGTACAAAGCAAGGCAATATTTCCATTATAGGAACGTGCTTTTAATCTTGCTCTTTTATGAAGTCCCTGTTTTCTAGGTTTTTAAGAACCATTCAGGGGCTTCCCAGTTATTTGCTAGACAAGAAACACATTTCAAATCTCGCAAGAGAAATAAATAGGAGACAGTGGTATTGGCTGGATTTTCCTGAGCTATTTATTACTTTGCTTACCATTTCCTTCCCCTCAACATGTAAATCCATACAGCCTACAGGAGGGACGATGAAGGAATCCTACCAGGTAAGGTGAGTAGTATTGAGTGTCTAGCAGGGGAATAATCAACTTTTACAGCACAACTTGAAAACACAGAATGAACTCTTACCACCCATTCATGGATTACTGAAAGGGATTTGCAAGAACATGAAATTATTTATATGAAGCATTTATTGATTATTCTTTTAAAAGGGCATTCGGACTTAGCCCCTGTTTGACAACCATTATTTTGAAAAAAAAAAAAAAATTTGAATGGTGATTTTTAGGAGAACATGTGGTTAAAGAGTGGGAAATAGTTTTAGGTTTACGCGCAGAATATTTTATTGTGTGAATGTGTAGCTGAAAATGAGTACGTAAAAAAATATTGTTTAAATAATGGTTGTCAAACAAGGGCTTAATATCATTCTGAATTTAGACTTTATCAATCTTTGACTTCTTTAAACTTTACGCTATGTGATTCAGATCAATTTTTTACCTCTTTAAGGTTTGATCAGAAATAACTATGTAAATCTCCCCAGGCTAATAATGTATATTTTTGCTCAACAGAAAAGGGTGGTTCTCAAAATATACAGAAACCCCCATCCAAAGAAAGAGCTCCATCATATATATCTTAAAAATATGGTGGAAACTACATCAATTTCTGTATTTTTTATAATCTCTTCAAAGTTAATATTTATGTGTACGCGTTTATTTCCAGTAGGGTGTAAAGTGGGGAGACCAACCTGATGAGTGTGAACAACTCGCAGAGCCAGACAAGAATTAAAACCATGAAAGCCAATAACTGGTCATCATAAAACTCGAAGAGGAAAAACAGGATGCCAATCATAATCTGGAGACACAGCAGTCAATTAATATCAGAAAAGGTACAGAAAAATAGAAGAGCAGAATGGATGATCTCAGGAAGGGGAAAAAATGAAAGAAGCTGCATTCTAACCGGTACAAATACAAGGGACTCGATTACATGCACAAAGATCAATTGAAATGTTGGAAGCCTATGTCGAGCATGATGCTGGAGCTGCACTGCAAAAAATTGAGACACAGAAATGCCAATCAAGACAAGATAAATAAGCCTAGAATCCCAATGAATCACCTAAAAATTGAAAGACAAATTAACACATTGAGAGACTCCAAAATTAGCAATAGTAAATTTTTCTTACGCCCACTTGCAACAACATAAGTTTTGTGGTGAAAGCCTACAAAGACATTCTGTTTTGTGTATGGATGGGTAGGTTTGATGTTTGTTTGTGGGGAGGGGGTATGATATTCAAGTTGGTTGAGCTTTAGTGACCTCAGGTAAGATGTGACGAGTGTGTCAATCACGTGGCCTGCTAGTAAAACATCAGTAATTTAACATCTGTTAACATTTCTAGGTGCTTTCAGATAATCTCCATCTGTTAACATTTCTAGGTGCTTTCAGATAATCTCCATCTGCAAAGTTGAGGTCACAGAATTTAATAATCTATCCATCAAACAAACCTGTAAACTTTAGCATTCGAGTTTGCGTCTCTCTCAATGTAAATGAAACTGACATGGTGGTCGTGAAGAAAACAAAAAGTGACATCATCAGCACACCACACTTGGTCACAAGATAGTCTGCAAGAATAGAACACAGAATCTATTGTGTTAATCCCATAATACATTCAATGCCATGCTAATTCAATATCAGAAAGTTTGTGGTTACAAATACCAATATCGCAACATGAGACAGTAAACATATTACCAAGCATATCAGTAAGCTGCTGAAATAAGATTATAATTTATTTTTTGTTATGTCAGATATCTTCTACAAACCATGTTGCAAGAGTGTTAATGTTACATACATTGGGAAAAGCTACCAAGACAGAGAAATGTGGGTCTGTTTGGGAAATCTAAAAACTGGCTCAGGTCAGGTCCGATCAGGTCAGATCCAGATACCTTTTAAACAAACATTCTTCAAAAAATCACTATTACAAAATCTATTTTTACAAAAAATGGGGCTCAAACAAACCCTTAGGTAGTTATTTTGATCTGGTTTTGACGTCAATGTCGCTATCTAAGATTTTGAACAAGATAGTCAAGATAAAAAGAATTCAAGATTCTATTTCTTTTTTTGAAACGAAAAGAACAGGAAAAACATGAGATGAGATGGAGAATTCCATTTTTGGTTATTGTTTATCATTTTCAGAAGTTATCTAACAGGTCAATTCAGTTTCCCCTCCCAGTCAGCATCCTGTTAATGGGCATGAATTCTGAAGGAAAATTTTTGAATCATTTGGGCTCAGATTCTTGCCTTTTGTCTCCCTAGCTAAACTTTGCCCTGAATTAGCCAGACCAGCACCCTGTAAAACAGGTTCTAGGAGTCCCCAAACGCTACCCTCGCCTCATGTAATTGCTCAACAAATATACTAGTCAAAAAACTGCTTTTATAAAATGGAAATGCATTTGTACGAATTCTTAGTATTATAAGCAATTTGCAATTCTGGCCTATCATATATCTTCATTACTTCAATTCCTTGTCCGCATAATCTAAAATTGTCTTGGAAATAGTAAGCTTAATAATTTACCATGACTGGTACACAAGAAGGCTTAGATGCCAGGATGAAAAAGTTGTTTACGGCTTCTCCTTTTTTAACTACTTGTCTAGTATATAAAAACCTAATGGGGAAGCTTGTACCTAAAGAATACTGCTCCTGCAGGAAAATAGGGACACCCAAACCCCACATTTGATTTATGAAATAAAGGACAAGGTAAAAATAAAACCGACCATCCCATCCCTTTCCTACCCAACACCACTGTCCTGTCTTGATCAACCATCTCCAACCCTTTTCCAGCTCAAGTATTGTATTCCACCTTCAGCGATCATCTGTTCCTTCTTACCCAACTGCCTTGCCACCCACCCCCACCCCAAGCTTCCCATCCCCACCCAAAGTTTCACATGCAACTGATGGAGATCCTATTAGATATATTCTAGGAAAGACTTTCCATATTAAATATCTTTCTCCCTCTCATTTCCTTTCTTTACCCTTCTTCTACAAGTTTCTATCTCCCCCTTGTCCTTTGATCATCGGTACTACTTTATTAAGGGCACATGAGCATCTCCTGGCTGTGGTCAGTAAAGCCTGGATTATACTATTAGGTAGCATTAAGAACATCATCCAGGCTTCGTGATTTCTGTTAATATTCTCTATGGTTTCTATCAGCCGAAGATGGTAACTGATGCCAAATTGCATTGTACTATAAAAGTCAATTGTCATACCAAAAAATATTTTACTATCTCCTATAGTTATAACTCTACTAAATATCTAAGCAACCTCCCTCAAAATTGATAGCTTTATCCAATTCCAGAATAGTGCGTGTTTGAGCTGAAACAGAGAGAACCTAAAAGCTCCTATTTTTCCTTCAAAATAAACGTTGTTTATCCATTTAATATGAAGGGAGACTTTATTAGAGCATATATCCCAGGTAAATCTTGATTATACTAGTTATCAATTTTGAGTGATGACATTATTTATGAAGATGCTGCTTCATACTTGGAAAATAATTGCTAAAATATTCTAACATGTCCTAAGAAGGAAGAAAAATTTCGCAACTACCGGAGAAATGGAAGTTGATGGTGTTTTTGTACATGAAGCACAGAACAAAATTGCAAATAAATGTTCCCGACCTCCAAATTTTGCATAACTTTCAGGTTGCTCTTGAGCATAAGTAAGATTGTAGAAATCCTTTGTTTGGTAGTTATAAAGATAACCTGCATGGATTTTGCATATAAACGGTCAGAATGATTAGAAGCACCAGAATATTAGTACACAACCCTGCCTACTGCCATATTTGATTGTGTTTACAGAATATTGAACTGTGACTTCTTTAGTGCTTTGTATTATGATTCTAGTAGTAACATATAATTAGGCTATTTGACTAACAATTGCGTGTTAGAGAAGTAAGGGAAGAAAAACAATATGATATAGGACAGACAAGTTCATGAAAAGAGTTATGAGTTATTTACTACTAGCAGTAGTAACCTCTGACAATATCAGGGTTTGAAAGAAAAGGATAAACCAACAATAACTCCTCAAGTGATAAGCGATTATCAAACAAAAGGTATTTGCCACATGCAAATGTCCAGTTTTGAAACAGAATAAATTTACCCAGAAAGCGCTATAATTGTATAATTCAGGAATTAGCCACCATGTAAATAACTAATACCTTGACCAGGAGAATTCAACAAACTATTCATCAGAATAGTGTCGTATCCTACGAGCCTGTTTATCAGCAGCTGCTGCCACCTACAAAGAGAATAGTATACTTATGGTAGCATTCATTATTTCAAGAGCACAATTCCACTCAATTTTGTGTTGCGGACTTGTTCTTGATGTTTTTCTGTTACTGTGTGTTGCACTCTTTTTCCACTGACCTTCCTGAGGTCAAAAGGATCATTTCCTTCCGACTCTTTGTTTTAATGGAAGGGCAGCTGAAAAGGGTTCAACTTGATACATTTCATGAGATAAATTATGGCTCAGAAAATTATCAAGTGCAGCAAGTCACTTGAGAATGTGTGTGGTGGAAGGAGGTAATGCATGAAGAAACTTTTTTCCACAGTTCTCCAGTTGTTGTTTTATGATGTTTAGATCATCTAAATGTTGAATTCATTATGTGATAATTAACATAACTAGTTTGAGAACAAAACTATGTTACGGAAATCATGTTTGGTACCATATGTATCTAAAATGTGTTTCAAGTAAAAACAAACACAAATGTGATGCCCGGCACATAGCAGCATCAGACTGACACTGAGATGTTAAATTGGTAAACTATCCCAAAGAAGTTCAACCAACGCAACCTGTATTAGGACATATTTACATTTAACATATCGTGCACAAATTACAGTTTACAAATTTTTGTGAGTCAAAATAATAGTAAAAATTTACAAAACACAACCTATGTATAGGGTTAATTCACTTCACATCTATATTTTCAGAAATTACAATTTACATGCAACTATTGCATTAGAATTAATGAACAAATAACATATTTCACGTCAAAATTATTGGAAAAATAAAGTAATCTTTGGACTTATGACTACCAAAGATAGTATATATATAAGGTTCACTTCTATAAAGTAGGTCAAACCATAGAAAATTATAATTGCACTTTGAATGAGTAATATAAAAGGGGCATGGACAGTTAAATGATATCCATCCCTTAGTACAACATGAACATCGAATGAAATGGACAATGAAAGTTATTAGCCTTGTCAGAATTGTAGAAAACCAATTTAAGACAGAATTATGAATAAGTGAATCTATTATATAAATAACTTTCTCTTTCTAACATGTTTGTCTTACACTGTAGTTAATTTCTTTCAAAGCAAAGGAAATTTTTTAAAATTCCGATCTGAAGTCAAAAAACTCAAATCATTACAATACACACAGTCTGCTGGTGAAGATCAAGATAGTGTTTCTCAAGGGAGGTGAAAGGATTTCAACCCAACCCCCACCCCAAAAAAAATAAAAATAAATAATTGAACCCATTCCATTGGCCTAGGAAGGCTCCGCTCTAACCATTTGAGCTAGGCCTTGGCCTCTTTCTTAGGCGGTTATTGATTCTTACTGCAGCCTTCTGAAGACACATGAACACTCTTTCCTTGTCGAAATAGAATTAATATTGATATTTGTATTTATATGCTCATCATAATCATAAAGTAGAGAGAGAGAGATAAGTGCATAGCTTTACCTGTTGCCGAAGCAAGTATGTCGGGCTGAGATGCTAATATTAATGGTATGAATGTTATGCCTTGATCTGGCCTCTTCAGGCAATAAGAAATAGCCCTAAAATAATAATAATAATAAATAAATAAAATAACGTTTACAGCATCAAGAATAGTTGAGAACCAAGAGATGCATCAGTACTACGTAGAATAGTCTAATGGAAAAAAGAAGCCACTAAAATGAGTGAACTAATAAAATAAAGCATACCTTCTCCATCGTATACAAGTAAGCTGGTTCAAATGCCTTGCTTCTCTTTTCAAGCCACTGCACTGTGATATTAACATCAATCACAATCTAAGATTACAAAAATGACAAGATTCCAATCACTAAACTTTAAGCTGCTATCAAACACCTTCACATACTGTATCAATATCTATATATATATATATATATATATCCACAGAATAAGAAGGTAGCTTATAGTTGTCCTGTTATCCATTAAAAAGTAAGATGGTAACCAAATAGTAATCAGTCAATTTATAAGTTCCCATTTTCTTGATAAGCACTCAAAAAAATTCACTTAGGGCATGTTTGGACTTGATTAAAATCTAATTTAATCTAAGTCAAAGTCAAACAATCAATATTAACCACATCTTTCACGTGTCCTACATTTTTTCAACCACACATTTCAAAAACTTGTATCACAATCCACTAAAAATCTAATTTTAATCCTCACCAAACACCATCTTAAGCATTTCAAACAATTAAAATGATGCCCAACATGGATTGAACAACTACATTAGACAATAAGGTAAATAAATTGATAGACTGATATCAGATGGAAACAAAAATCATGATGTCAGCTGAATAGAGAATATGTAGAGGGAAATGTCTCCTACAAGATAAACTAGGAATGTGGTGGTCTACCATATTCCAAAATTATGAATGTCAACTTCCGAGTATTCTCTTTTCAAATATATTATTATATACCAAAACGCAGAAGAGAATAAAAACATCACCATACAAGGGTGTCTAGCTTTTTGCATGACCTAGGAACAAGAGAAGATTACACTCTTTAACTTTTTTGAAGTAAATTATTTTTTGCCCATATTATATCAGATGTTATTTCTTCTGGCACTTGCCAAGTGTTGGAATTTACAATCTTACCTTGAAGATTTAGAATTGAAGTCAAGGGAAGCCAAGTGCAAGTCTCGTTCAGTGCAAGAAACAAACTTGAGAATGATAAATATGCATTCTCCTCTTGAGGGGGGTGCTGGAATTTACAATCTTACCTTGAAGCTTTAGAATTGAAGTCAAGGGAAGCCAAGTGCAAGTCTCGTTCAGTGCAAGAAACAAACTGATGAACCTTCAATTAGTTCCTATTAATAGCTGTAAATATTTGATTGGTTAAGTTAGTTAGATGACAGTTGTAATATTCCTTCTTTGTATTGCCTTGCACGTGTATATATATACACACACACTGTACAAATCAATTAATTAAGAAATCATATTTTTCTCAATTCAGTTTTTTCTTCTCGTTTCTCCAATTGAGATATTTTACATGGTATTAGAGCAAGATTTTAGCCTCCGCTGCTGAATCACATCCTTTTCCATGGGAGATTTGAGTGAAACTATCAATTCCTCAGGTTCCGAGATACAAGCTGATGAACCTACAATTAATCCTTCGGATGATTCTTCAAGTCCTTACTATTTGCACTCTAGCGACAATCCTGGTGCTCTCCTCGTTTCAGATGTGCTCCGTGGCGACAACTATGTAGCTTGGAGTCGATCTATTTCAATTGCCCTTACTGTCAAGAACAAGATTGCGTTCATTGATGGATCTCTGCCTCAGCCAAATTCTGATGCTAGGATTAAGACTGCATGGCTACGTGCTAACAATCTCGTTCTCTCATGGCTTATGAACTCCATCTCCAAGGAAATTCGAGGTAGTCTTCTCTATTTCAACACTGCTGTTGATATCTGGATTGAATTGAAGACTCGCTATTTGCGAAGTGACTGTCCTCGAGTTTTTGCTTTGGAGCGTTCATTGAGTTCGATCTCTCAGGGATCGAGTACCATTACTGATTATTTCAGTACTTTCAGAGCCTTATGGGATGAATATGTTAGCTATCGTCCTCTTCCTACTTACAATTGTGGCTTTCTGGATCGATGCTCATGTGATATTTTGACAAATCTCATTAATCGCCAACAAGCGGATTTCGTTTTGAAGTTCTTAATTGGTCTGCATGAATCCTTTTCCCATATCCGGAGTCAACTATTGCTCCTTTTCCCCTTACCTTCCATGAGTAGAGTTTTTTCTTTGCTCCTTCAAGAGGAGAGTCAGAGATCTCTCACGAATGCAGTGAACATTCCGATTGACTCTCATGCTATGGCCGCTACTCAGTATTCTTCACATGTTGATAAATTTGGTAAAGGAAAGCCAAAATCTGATGTCGTCTATTCCCATTGTGGTTTTTCTGGACATCTAGTGGATAAGTGTTTCCAGTTTATAGGATATCCTCCTGGTTGGAAGGGACCTCGAGGGAAACGACTTAATCCTGCTCGTCTGCCAGTTGCAAACATTGCATCTTCTTTGGAGCAAAATACAAATACTTCATCCATGCCATTTTCTCAAGAGCAACTTCAAAAATTGATCACTCTTGCCAATAGCCTCTCCACAGAACCTGTTGATTCCACTCCTGCAGTTCATACAGTTTCCACAGTAGGTACTCCCTCCAATTTTTGTTTAGCTGCTGCATCTCTAGGTAATTATTTTCCATGGATATTAGACACTGGAGCAATAGATCGCATGATCTGTTCTCCTCACTTGTTTACTTCAATGATCCTCGCTACAGCACCTGCCTCTCTACATTTGCCAAATGGTCCATCCATTCCAATTGTTTTTATTGGTACTGTACGAGTCTCTCCTCATCTCATTCTCCATAATGCATTTTACATTCCTTCTTTTCGCATCAATCTTATATCTGCTTCTAGATTAACTAAGGATAACTCTATTGCCCTATCTTTCTTTCATTCCAAGTGTGTCCTGCAGGATCTCAGCACATGGAAGATGATTGGGCTTGCTGAAGTCAGAATGGTCTGTACCACCTCTCACACTTTTCTGCTGATTTGCAAAAGGATTTCTCAGCTGCTGTTGCTCCTTTTTTGGCCACTTCTTCTTCCGTCACTCCAGCATTATGGCATTCCCGTTTGGGTCATTTATCTCATGTCAAACTCAAATGCATTAGTTCTATTGATTCTGTTGTAAAATCATCCAATGATCATGTTTGTGAAATATGTCCCTTAGCTAAACAAAAGAGACTTTCTTTCCCTGTATCTCACAATATATCAAATGTAGCTTTTCAATTACTTCATTGTGACATTTGGGGCCCTTTCTCTGTCATTTCTCATTCTGGTTTTCGGTTCTTTCTTACTAATGTGGATTATTATACAAGGTTTACTTGGCTTTTTCTTTTAAAAGCAAAATCTGAGGTTCAGAATTTACTCAAGAAATTCATCACCTATGTCAAAACACAATTTAATGCTTCAGTTCAAACACTTCGCACAGACAATGGCCAAGAGTTTAATATGCCTCTTTTTTACCATGACACTGGAATAGTTCATCAATTATCTTGTGTCGAAACTCCTGAGCAAAATGGTCGTGTTGAAAGGAAACATCAACACCTATTAAACGTTTCTAGAGCTCTTTTATTCCAATCAAAATTACCTCTTACTTACTGGACTGAATCAGTCTTAACAGCCACACATATCATTAACCGGACTCCTCCTTCTGTCTTAGGCAATACCACTCCTTTTGCCCTCTTATTTCACAGACCACCTACATACAATTACATGAGAGCTTTTGGTTGCCTGTGCTTTGCTAACACATTAAAGGCTGGCAGAGTCAAATTCCATCCTTGAGCCACCAAATGCATTTTTGTTGGTTATTCACCTAACATCAAAGGTTACAAAGTGCTTGATCTCACCACCCAAAGGATTTTTATCTCTCGAAATGTTTCATTTCATGAAACAACCTTTCCTTCTATCCCAAACACTGTTCATATTCCCTTTGTCTTTCCTGATTTTCCCCAGATTTTTGATACTTTCTCTCCTCCTTCACATCCTGCACCTATCTCCCCAGAATCTTCCCCTACTTCACTTCCTGCACCTATATCCCCAGAGTCTTCTTCTTCTTCACATCCTGCACCTATTTCTGTCGATTTCTCTGTTAGAAGATCTACACGAACAAGGAACCCTCCTTCATATCTAAACCAATTCTATTGTGGTACTATGACCAGATCTGATTCACCAGCTCATGACTCTCCCAGTTGCTGTGCTCCTTCATCTGGTAAGCCTTATGATATTCATCATTTTTTATCTTCTAAGCATCTATCCTCCAACTATGCCTATACCTCTGTTTTGTCCTCTACTTTTGTACCAAAAACTTTCCATCAAGCTAACATTTATCCTCATTGGCAAAAAGCAATGTCCGAAGAAATCAAAGCTCTTGAATTAAACAATACATGGGACCTTACGTTTTTGCCTCCAAACAAGACTGCGATTGGTTGTAAATGGGTATATTGAGTCAAGTTTAAAGTTGATGGCACTATTGATAGATACAAGGCGAGGTTAGTAGCAAAAGGCTATACTCAGCAGGAAGGCCTTGACTATTTTGACACTCTCCCATGGCGAACTTTGTTAGCCATTGCAACTATTAAGCACTGGCATTTACATCAACTTGACGTAAATAATGCTTTTCTTCATAGAGAGTTAAATGAGGAGGTTTGCATGCAATTGCCACCAGGATACTACCCATCCACTGACACGAGAGTTTGTAAACTAAAGAAGAGTCTCTATGGCCTAAAGCAAGCCTCAAGACAATGGTTCTCCAAATTGTCTACTTCCTTACTTCAGTTTGGTTCCAAATTGTCTACTTCTTACTTCAGTTTACTTTTGTTCAAGGCAAGTCCGATTCTTCTCTCTTCATCAAACATATCTCAGGAACTTTCATCGCACTTTTGATTTATGTGGATTATGTTATTCTTGCTTCCAACAGCATCAATGAAATAGCTTCTGTTAAGCAATTTTTACATGACTCTTTTACTATTAAGGATTTGGGGGAGTTGAAATATATTTTAAGCATTGAAGTGGCTCGATCAGAAAAAGGCATCACTTTATGCCAACGGAAATATGCTCTGGATATCTTGGAGGACAGTGGTTTTTCAGGTTGTAAACCTGTGGCATTTCCAATGGAATCTACACTTAAACTCAGTGCTGATGATGGTTCTTCCCCTCTGCCAAATCCTACTCGTTTTAGAAGACTCATAGGCAGGCTCTTGTACCTTACTATAACAAGGCCTGATTTGTCCTACTCGGTCCAGGCCCTTAGTCAGTTTTTGGCTCATCCCAGCATTCTTCATTTAAATGCTGCTGAAAGAGTTCTCAGGTATATTAAAGCCACTCGAGGACATGGCTTTTTTTTTTATGCAAACTCTGATTTGCATCTCGAGGCTTATTCTGATAGTGATTGGGGTGGGTGCGTAGACACAAGGAGAAATGTTTCGGGCTTCACGATTTTTCTTGGTGACTCATTGATATCCTGGAAATCCAAGAAGCAACCTACTATTAGTCGATCATCAGCTGAATCCGAATATCGGGCCCTGGCCTCCACTATTTGTGAGTTGCAGTGGCTAGTTTTCTTGCTGGATGACTTGCAGATTCCACATTCCAAACCTGCCTTGCTGTATACAGACAGCAAGCCCGCCTCAGATATTGCTTCCAACCCGGTTCATCATGAGAGGACAAAGCATATCCAACTTGATTGTCACTTGGTCAGAGAAAAGTTGCAAGAACGGCTCATCAAAATTATCCACATCCCTTCTAAGCATCAAGTAGCAGACATCCTCACCAAACCCCTTGGTTCACTGCACTGTCATCATTTAATCCACAAGATGAGAATGATAAATATGCATTCTCCTCTTGAGGGGGGGTGTTGGAATTTACAATCTTACCTTGAAGCTTTAGAATTGAAGTCAAGGGAAGCCAAGTGCAAGTCTCGTTCAGTGCAAGAAACAAACTGATGAACCTTCAATTAGTTCCTATTAATAGCTGTAAATATTTGATTGGTTAAGTTAGTTAGATGACAGCTCTAATATTCCTTCTTTGTATTGCCTTGCACGTGTATATATATACACTCACTCTGTACAAATCAATTAATTAAGAAATCATATTTTCTCAATTCAGTTTTTTCTTCTCCTTTCTCCAATTCAGTTTTTTCTTCTCCTTTCTCCAATTGAGATATTTTACAAAGTGGGAGCCTATGAGATAATGTTGAAACTATATATCACCAACCACACTGTCAAGCCTCTTTGTCAACTTGATGCACATTAAAAATCAGTTGGAGGTACACAATTCCGTCTCTTACCAATTTGCATCTATATATATATATATATATATATAGCCTTACAAAACTGCACTGTAAAAAAATATGAAATAGTTTTAAATTTCTTTAAAATCTTCAGATTTTCTCACTAGTAAACATATTACACTATAAAGCTTTGAATGATTA
>CAIGRB010092943.1:22658-36660 GCA_903798255.1 Fraxinus quadrangulata | reverse complement strand
GGGGGGTTTCCAAGCACGAGACAATATGCCTGTATTTGGTGTCCCTAATTATGCCTCTGTGTTGTTAACTTCCCAATTCTCCTACATATAAAATTTGCACAGCTCAAACCCTCAAACCCCAAGTGTGAAGAGTAGCTCTCTAGTACATGTTCTTGATCTATTGAAGTCATCGGATTTTCCGAGGTAAGCCTCTTTTACGACACTCAATCTTATCAAAAACTTGTTGGAGTAATGGTATAATAAGCCCATATTTTGTTCTGCTTCATTAATTGTGTGTATCAGTGACGGATCCAGAAATACATGTGAGCACAAGTGGCCACTAGACGGTCGTTCAAGCGACCGTCGAGTGGCCACACAATACAAGGAAAAAAAAAAAAATCAGCGGAGCCAGCACAGGCTGCCACAAGTGCTCGTCGGGTGCTGGCCCGCCATTGGTGTGTATGGTACGTGCTACTGTATAGGCTGAACCATGAACCATTCAAATGTCTAGTAATGTGTAAGCAATGGTAGAATGAGTCCATGCTTCATTGTGCAAGAATTCAGAGTCTTAATTCTCCTGTCAAACAGGGAATCTGACCACCTGAAGTTCTGAAGACGAGACATAAAAGTTCATCATCATTCAAACAGTCGATCGCAGCCAAATAACCCTATATATACTGATCAGATGGACAAAATTCAACAGCTGGATAAGAAGAAGAATATGTCATACTGGCTTCAAAATGTAGAAGATCACGATCATGATCATAACGAGGCGAAAGGAGAATCAAATTTACCTTCAGTTCCTCAACCAGAAACACCACAGGAGCCAATGGAATTCCTCTCCAGATCTTGGAGTCTTTCTGTCAATGAAATATCAAGAGCTCTTGCTAAAACGCAGATGCCACCAACACTCAAGAATCCATGCGTGATTCCCGAGCCTGTAATGACACAACACGTTGTAAGTTACTTATTTTGACATCGTAGTCCCGTATTTTCTATAAAAAGAGTTAATTATTATTCACGGGATTACTTTTAAAATTTCATTTAAATGCTATCTATCTAAACTGCTGATTATCACTTGATCTTTCAAATTTTTTTCCCCTGATAATTTGGCAATTTGTTGCAGCCCTACAAGATCGCGATTCCATTTAATAGTCACAAAACTGGAGCAATTGGGAGATTGTTTAACCACAAGGAATCTAACAGCAGTAACACATTGAGAAAGAAAGAAAAAGCGCGAATGGAAAATGCACGTATGCACACAGTTCTCTCTGTTGCTGGACTAGCAGCAGCCTTGGCTGCTGTCACTGCAACAGAAAATTCTGGCTCGAAAATGAGCATAGCCATGGCTTCAGCAACAGAGCTGTTGGCCTCATACTGCATTGAGCTGGCAGAATCTGCGGGAGCCAGCCATGATCGTGTAACCTCTATTGTTAGATCTGCAGTAGACATTCACAGGGCAAGTGATCTAGTAACTTTGACAGCAGCTGCAGCAACTGGTATCTGGTTTTTTACTTCTACAAACATATAAGAAGCACAGACATGAACATGACATTGACAAGAATATGCAGATAGTGATTTTTTCAAAAAGTAGGATGCAGACACGCCGATTTAAATTCTTTAAATTATATATTTAAAATATTATATGTTTATTCCATTAAAATCAATATATTTTTGGCTGTAACATTTCCCCTGAAATCTTTTGAATTAGAATATCGGCTATTTGTCGTAAAAGAGCACTTTGAGAAAAAAATTACATCACTATTGGGAAAAAGAAATTTGCAGGATTTTTTTCACATATTTTTGACTTTTTTACACAAATGTTTTAATGCATAAAAGTTTCTCTAATTATATATTTCGAAATTCATGACATGGGACTTTCGGTGTTTTTTACGTGTCAGGCTGATGTTCGATGTGTATTAGATTTGTAAAGAGTATGTAGAATATTGGACATGTCCACGTGGTGTGCCAAACACGTACCCTGAAATGTTCGTAGTGTCAATGTCCATGCTTTGTAGACAAATCTCAACACGACTCTATATGTTCATGCTTATTGAATATACCATATGTTTTCTAAGTTAATTTCTTCTAATATTTTAATTGAACAGCTTTGAGAGGGGAAGCAGCTTTAAAAGCAAGATTGCCAACAGAAGCAAAGAGGAGTGCAGCTGTAAGTCCATATAGAAAAGACATAGTAGATACTCATTCTCCTGCAACTTTACTCAATCAAATTGAAGAAGAAGATACTCCCTGTGTAGGAGACTTACTACAACAGTCAAGTAAAGGTAAAATCTTATCTATTATACATCCACTACGGTCTAATATTGCATATCAAAACGTGTACTAAACAGAGTTCAACAGCACTGACTAAAAAATAATTTACTTATTATTTGGATTCTTAGGTGTGCTAAGATGGAAAAATGTCTCTGTTTACATCAACAAGAAATGCGAGGTACATAACATGTATAGATAGATAGATACATATAACATGTATGCATATTGGAGATATGTGATTCTTACAAAGAAAATCCTATGGCAGATTATAATCAAGTTGAAAAGTAAACATGTTGGAGGAGCCTTTTCCAAGAAGAATAAATGTAAGTTTTCAACTTTTGATGAATCTTGTAAAGGGTTCTTCGAGCAAAATAGCAGACCATGGTCGAAACCCCCCTCTTTCCAAAGCCTTGTTTCTTCTAGCAGTGTTATTTCTACCATCACTAACAAGTGTCAAGAGAAATTCTGGTTTTACTTTGGCATAGACACTAATACTCAAGTTGGCCAACGTCCTTGAAAATGAATACGGTGAAGATATAAATAACTCATAGTATCATTTTTAGTGAGTCGATCTTCTTAATCCTTTACAGAAATCATTGCTTCTGTACTACTCCTTGTCAAAAAGTTTCCCATAACTTAGTTCCACCATCTCTAATATTTTTTCATGGTAAACCAGGCATTGTTTATGAAGTCATCGATGAGAGTGCAGCATGGCCATTTAGAAAAGAAAGGGAAAACATGGAATTGTACTTTGGGGTGAAAACTGCACAAGGCCTTTTGGAATTCAAGTGCAAGAACAAAATTCATAAGCAGAAATGGGTTGATGGAATTCAAAGACTTCTTCAGAGAACAAGTTGGATTGAAGAAACTGAGCACAGACTGAGAATGTTGAATATTAACAAGAGCGTTTAATAACTTTTGGCCTTAGATTTTCTCTTAATTTCTTACAAGTAATTATAAGTTGCTCTTTGTAATTCAAAAAACAACAGCCTTTTCTTGCTCTGTCAATAGAATTAGAAATTATGTTAGACTTGATGTGTGTAAAAATACAGTAAATAGTGTTTTCCGTTGGTTTGCACGATATTTAGCTTGTACTTCTTTGAATTCTCGTTAATTGAAGCAGTTTTTAAGAATGAGCACTAAACAAGAGCAAAGAGCAAATTTCCACTCTTTTTCGGTTCTTGTGGGATTTGAGGCATGAATGGGGAACTATATGTATTTTGAAAGTAAAAAATTAGACCAAATTAGCGTGTTCTTAGTTCAGAATAACTTAATTTATCCCTTGTTTGAGCCCCATTTTGAGTTAAAATGTATTTTGAAATAGTGTTTTTTTTAGAATGTGTGGTTTAAAAATAAGAATTTTTTATTTATTTACGTGTCAAATTATTTTATTGAAAAATGTATTATTGAAAATGAATTATGAAAAAAATGATTTTTTTGAAAAAATGAGACTCAAACAAGGTCTTAATTTTCTCTCCTGTCAACTAGACTGAATTGATTTTGGTCCGATCAAGTACTAGTTTTGTGTGTTACGCTATCTCTAAAGATGGTCGGTAAACGGAGAAACAAGATTCAAAAAATGCTCAAACTTGACGTCGATTATATCTGGTTGCAATGCTATCACAAGATTGAGTCTCTATCCCTTGCGAAGAAACAATCCTTCTATAAAGAAGTTCCAAATCACTGAATTGTTGGAGTGCCCTATTTCTTCATCGAAAAAGGCTACTTACTATTTAAATGAAAAAGACTTTCCCAACCTTTTCTTTTACATCGTCACCTTACTCACCTCAGGTTCTTCACACTCACTTCCTATGTGCCAAGCTAGAGCACCGTTTTCTTTGGAATTGCATCCCACATATCTCTTCCCTTTCTATCCAATGCATCTTCTTACTATCTAATGTTCAAAGGCCATGTCCTAGGAGTCTCTTGAATGGTTGAGTAGGTGGGTTTAGTCTAAATTTTTTAGTACGTCTCCATTTGAATACAATTTATATATTGTTTTATAATTTCATTCGGAATTAAACATTAGTTTCAACTATAATTGCTATTTATTTATTATTTACACATTTCTTTATTTCTTTTAAAGTTAAACCCCCTCCCTCTCTCTCGCAACACTGATTGGGGAAGAAGAAGATGAAGTGGAGGGATTATCAGACACTCCCAATTCTCATTTCCAACAGATGCATCAACAATCTCTATCAACGCCACCGTCTCTACTTCACTATCTTCCTCCGCAAGGTACAACCCACTCAAGCACGAGCCTACGCCAGCGGCGGCGGCTCTAGCGGTAGCAATGGCAGTCGCTCAGAAGGTGCAACTCGAACGCTCCACTTAAATATATTAGGGAAAGAGTTAGTCCGAGGACTGCATATGTTACTTTTGGCTCGATTAATTTGTTTTAAAACTACTTAGGTGTATGGAAGATCCAAGCACCAAGATAAACTGTCTTCATATTTCTTTTGAGTGAATAATTTCTTGTTATTTGTTGCAACTTATGCCCAAAATAATTACGCATTGCCGAAATATTTGACTAATCTGTTGCAATTTGATAATCTTTTGCTTAACGGTTTATTGCAAATTAGAATCCCTATTTAACATTGAGTATGTAGGATGAAGGGGAGACAAGAAAAATAAATAAAATAATGCGTGTCAAGTGTTAAGGGGCTGCTTGCATTGCTGTTATTACTTTACCAATGTAGAAAACTTTTTAAAGGCAAAGGATCGAGTAGTGAGTGAAGCTTGCAGTTGATTTCTCCGCAGGGAATTCTTTCTTGGTGCCTGGGGCAACTCTGGCAACTATACTTATGCTTGGTGCTCTCCATGCACGCCATATATATGAAGATAAGAAGGTAGGTTTTTGTGCATATTGCTCAATATGGGATGCAATGCTTATCTTATGACCATTTTGTGTTCTGTAGAAGAAAATGTGATCCCAAGGGATACGCTATTTTCGCACAATATCTTTATTAATTCTCGTGCCTTATATCCTTGTGATCAGTAAACCATGTTGGACAGGTTTCATGGGATTCATTTGCATGAATTTTCACTCATCATACACAGTCATGGATTGTATAGATGCCTTCACACACGAATTTAGTTCGTAGTTGATGGGATCTGGACTCTATTTGGATTGCTTTTTGTTCAACCACAATGAAGGGGATAAAAGCTCTGACATGTTTGTTTAGCTTTGAGTCCATTGACGTATTAAGTCAGTGTGCAGAGTAAAATAAGAGAAAAGAAGAGGTCTATTTTAAGTTTTAAATAAGTCTTCTGTTATCTTTTTTCCTGCAAGCAAATGTCTGTTAGATGAGTGGGAATAGAACATCTTATTCCCATTTCTCCATATCTTGCCTAATTCATTATTCCTTCCAGAACAAATAGAATTTTGTAAAATTGGTTATCCTAAACGTTCTGTACCACCTTTTCAGTTGAAGCTTACATTTTCATTTACTAACGGCTTTAAATTGTTCCAAATTATAATTGTGATTCAGCTATTTGTTTGGTTTGTGCATGTTTTATAACCAAAAGTAAGTGAAAACTTGGGATTTTTGAACATAAAACATACTCGGTTAACTACCAAGGTCACCTTTCTTAGCCCTCTACTGGAGAATATCTGCTTAGTATATTTGAGCAATTTCTCACTGTTGATATATTTCGCTTGAGAACTATATCTACTAATTATTTATATTCCTTCTGATTATAGTCCAGTTAGGCATACTGGAAATCGCTGCTGTGATTGTTCCTAGGAAGTTCAGCTAGATAAATTAGTGTTCTTTATACCTGGATGCCTGGCATATTTTCTGTTGTAATCTTGAAGTTCCTTCTGAAGCTTAGCCTTAGCATCTTACATTATATTTAGTCTCCTTTCAGTTTCAGTTGCTGCATTGTTGATTTGGAAATTTTGTTCGAACCTATCATATTATCAATAACTGTCAGAAATATATCTTATTTACCAATACATGCTTATTGTCTATATACATATTCTTATTGATTGTTGTATCTTCTCTAATATTTGAGCATCAGATTGAAGAGGCAAGGGAAAAAGGAGTTGAATTGGAGTTCCACCCTGATGTTAAAGTAATTCCACGTTTCACATGTAAATGATACAAGATATCATAAGTTTCTTATTTCAGACTTCTTTGCTTAACTCACTCTCACTACTAATAGGCCAGCTTCTTGAGATTGATGCCACTGCGGTCCATTTCAAGATTGTGGGGTTCCTTGACAAGTGTGGTGAGTGTTTGAAATTAAAATTAGCAAATATATGATTGAATTATATCAACATGATAAAAATAATTTTTTACCAGGAATTACCCATTTGGCTGAGACCATACATGTACAAAGCATGGGCTCGAGCATTCCACTCTAGTATGATTTCTTATTTCTCAATATAATAGATGAACAGTTGATCCTTTTTATGGTTGTGCAAGGATGATAATTTTCTCTAATCTTCTTATTTTTATATTATAGACTTGGAAGAAGTTGGTCTGCCTTTGGAAGAATACACATCTCTACGGGAGTTTTTTGTTCACACATTGAAAGAAGGATCAAGAACTATTGATTCTGACCCTTACTGTCTGGTAAATGGTAACAGGATTCTTGGAGATATATTTTATACACTTTTCACTCTACTGCAACATCAAAATTAATTTGAACTTGGTGTATATTATTTTATTGTGGTCATAGGTTAGTCCTGTAGATGGCATTGTTTTGAGATTTGGTGAATTGCGAGGAGCAGGGGCCATGATTGAGCAAGTAAAAGGATTTTCTTACTCTGCTTCTTCCCTTCTCGGTGCAAGCTCGTTTCTTCCAATGATTGCTGCAGAGTATGCAAGAGAAGAAAATGGTGAGGAAGAGAACACTGTGAGAGATGAGACACAAAGGTCATGGTGGATGATATCTCTCGCTTCTCCTAAGGTTAGAGATACGGCAAGGTATAGTTTAAATGTTTTTGCTGCAACTATTTGTATTGATATTCAACGAACTACCTCATCTAAAAGTTTAAACTGTTAGAGAGGACAAGTTTATTTACTTGAAAATTGTCTTCAATGCAATCCATCACATGCAGGTCCAATTCATTTTTTCAATTAAAAAATCTGACAAGTGCACAACTTCAGTAACATAAAGACTTGAACTTAGAACTTTCACTTGTCTTGATACCTAGTTGAAACACCTCCTCTAAAAAGAAATATTGAACCAATTCATCTAAAGCTTAAGTTGTTGAAGAGGGGATAATTTTTTTTCATATAAATTATGTAAACAACAATATTTAGTGATAGATGCTTACAAGAATCTTTGGGAGCATATATAATCAATTTGTTCCTATCGACAATTATCTAAAAGAAGAACGGCGGTTGATAGATACTGGATACTAAAAGAAGAAGTTAAACCTCGTAGTTAGCTTTTGGGAATTTTCCTCTACATAAGCATGTATACTGGAAAACAAACAAAAATGATATTGCAACAGAAAGAGAACAAATGAAATGCAACTTTAAGTTGTCAGTTTAATTTGAATGCAGCCCAATGAAAGGCCTCTTTTACTGCGTTATTTACTTGAAGCCCGGTGACTATCATCGGGTACACTCTCCAGTTGATTGGAACGTTCTTGTTCGTCGTCATTTTACAGGTAACTATGTATTTGTTTATTTTGGCCATTGATTAATTGTTGTTTATAATTTCATTCTTTGACTATTATTCTTTCTGTGGGACACACTTAATAACCGCTCAATCTTGCACATGGTTACTGTCCGCTAGAAGGAACAGATATTTAGCCCATGTTTATAAACCATTTATAATCTGTCAAATTACTTTTTATGCCCACAATTTTTGGGACCTTGAAGTACTAACCATTTATCTATCACTCTTTTTCTATCTATTTATAATTTAGGATTTGTTTGGCACAGCTTTTTTGGAAATAATTTTTCATCAAACTCATTTTCAACTTTACATTCTTCGAATAAAATAATTTTGCTCGTGAACCATAACTTTTCACTGCCTTTTAATTGCATTCTCAAAAAAATCATTTTTTTACTTCAAATAATCGATCCCAAAGAAGCATTTAAACCCATTTATAAACAACTCCCAAACATGCTCTTAATTTTTGACTTCTTTATTTTATTGGTTGTTATCGGGCACTATGAAAATTGATAGGGTAGTCCATGGAGTTATTTATTGTCCTTTAAATTTAAAAGATTTCATTTCAGCATTGGGATTCCTTCTCCCTTTCTGGTTCTATAGATGAAGGGATATCATGCCAAGAAAGTTTTATCTTTTACAAATCTTATAATTACTTGTATTAGGCCTTGTTTGATAATGAAACTTTTCCATAGAACTTGGAATTTAAATTCCATTTCCCGCCAATTGGTTTGTTTGATAGCTATAATTTTCTTGGCAATTAATTTTCCACTTTATCCCCACGCGTGCATCTTTTCTACATTTTTTATGAATTTGGTTTCCCACCATTTTGGTGGGAAATGAAATTCCAGCTTTTGCTTTTTTTTTTTTTTTTTTTTTTGGCAATTGGAACAAATTTTATAACCAATTGTAAAAAAAAAAAAAAAAAATCATTTTAATGAACAATTTTCAGTAAAACAAAGTCAAACGAACACTAAACTTTGATGAAAAAATGATTTTCTTGGAAATATTTTATTTATTTATTTTTTTTGGGCAATGGAAACAAATTCTATAACCAATTGTGGAAAAAAAATTTCACTTTAATTGACAATTTTCGTGTAAAACAAAGCCAAACAAACACAAAAAGATCTAAAATTTTAAAATTTTGTGGGTAGGAAATTATACCAATCAAACACACTTAATTAAAATTCCCTGAAAAACAAGTTCTAGGCAATTATTTTCTCTGGAATTTATTTTTCTTTCTACCAATTTTCCACAATTGCAATCAAACGGACCCTTAGATTATTTTCTTAAGAAAAGTTGATGAAATTTGAGTTTTAAATTATTTTTTTATTTAGTATTTTCTTTATTAAAGAAATTTGGAATTCAACTCCGATTAGGACTTCTAATTTTTGTTATTATCTAGATGTTAGTTGTTAATTAGATTTAGTTATTAATTAAAATTAGTCGTTAATTAGGTTTTTTACTTGTTATAAGTAAAGGTCATGGCCTTAATGGAAGAAGAGTTGTTTTTACAATTGAAATAAAATATTCCCTATTAACATTTTCTCCAATTTATCGGTCCTAAATCAGTATCATTAGAATTAACGATTTTGCGGTTAAGATTAAGAATTCGGTATTCTTTGTGAAGAATCAACAAATATTTGATTCCTAAATTCACGATATTCTTAGTGAATAAATGTGTTTTTAGATCGTTATTTATGTTCGTCGTTACTTATCGCTTTTTCCACCCACTCTTTTTTTGTGCTCGTATCAAAGAGTTTGATGTCTACATTTTTGGTATTCTTAAGAATCAATAGAGACTAGAAGGTTATCGTGTTATGGTATTCTTTGGAACGAAATTTCGATACTGCGTTCGTCAATATATTTCTATAGCTTCCACCCAACATCAAAAGTCAGATAGGATTTGCATAAATTAAAATCAAGAATTACTTCATCCATAAGCTCAGTTATGTGAAACCATAAGTACTCCAGCAACAATAAGTTCTTGATGCAACACTAAAAGTGTATTCGAGGTGAAAAATTATGGTCATCTTACAAGACGTTGCAAATTGATTGAGAATAGTTTCGATTGATGTCATGTGCATTTTTTGTATTGTTGTTCTACCATCTATTCATTTTATGTATGACTAAAGTTTATGTTATATAATTTTTTTCATGCCATTTTCTTGATTCTATTCTTATTTTCCTTCCTGCTTGGCAGGTCATCTTTTCCCAATGAACGAGCGTGCTGCAAGAACTATCAGAAACCTGTACATTGAAAACGAAAGGGTAACCCTTGACTCACTGGCCAATAATACATTTCTATGCTTCAGTATAGTCATGATTCTACTTAGCAATGCGACATGAACAGATGCTGACATTCATAGTGGCAAATGCTTTTGTTAGTTGTATCTGTGCATGTGGTGACTGCATTATCGAAGTGAATTAGTTTTTCTTACTTTGAAATACTTGTGAGGACTTGGGAGCATAAAATATTTGATGATCCACTTTGAATTTTAAGTTTCGATTTGGTGCTACAAACCTCATTCCCCCACTACATGAAGTCCTTTTCACCACTCTGTTTGATTAACCACTACATCGACTAATAGATTTAATGAAATCAAATATATACAACCACATCAAGTCATGTAAAATTATTCAACTTCTCCCTCTTATAATTTATTGTACGGGCATTATATTGCTCTTGATGAAATGAGAGGATCTCTACGCATGTCCCAACCACCTGACTTGTCATACTCTTCATTTATTCTCAGTTTTTTTCACCTCTACGTGTTGGTGTATATCATCATTACTATAAGTAGATCGAATCCCCTCCAATCAATATGCCAGTTTACATGCCATCGTTTCTCTTATGAATGAGATGGTATCTACACATGTCCCAACCACCTGACTTGTCACTCTCTTTGTTTTACCTCTATGTGTTGGTGTATATCATCATTCTGTAAGTAGATCTATTCCTCTGCTATCAATATGCTAATTTACATGCATGGAGTCAAAAAGCGAAGTAGATATCGTGTCTGCAACAGTTCAAAGACCAATTGCTATGATTCTTTTGAACCTTGGTCATAAAAAATCTCAAAAAGTTTTCTTTACCCTAGAAGACGCCTTTTGTTACAATTTTGCTTTCCATATTTTTAATTTTTAATTTTTTTAAAGCCTCATCTTGAGTGCTCATTTAGGGGCCTTTGTTGGTGATCCTAACCCTTGGGGATGCGGTAATCCCTCTAAGAAACTTTTAAGTTCTTGCAGATAGCTTAGTAGATCGATTTATTTGTAGTTTTGGAAGCCCCAGTCTAGTCACTAGGACTTGTTCAGATCACAGTATATAATGTAGGATAAGTCACCTGAAGAATGTATGTGGACTTGAAATATTAGTTCACAAAAGGTTAATGCTGTGTATCTTGTGCACTTGCTAGTGAGTTTCCTGGTTTCATGAATTGCATACTTTTGATGAATTCCAACTGCCCAGAATCTTAAATTCTAACTACAGGATCATGCCAAAAACAATTAATCTATTATTTACCTCTAAATTTTACTTTATTAGTATTTTGACTCTTCCTTGCATGTGATTTGGTTTTTCTGGTTACAAGTACTAATGTTACTAGCAATGTTTTGATGTTGCAAAATCGTGAACTTCACACACCTTAGAGACAAGAAGGCATAGTATATAAATTGATTTTCATATTTAACTGGCTAGCATTTCTTCATACGAGTTTAGTATAACTCCATCTCAATCGCCTCAAATAGGTTCAAATGAAGTAATGATGTGCTCCTTCTGTCATTTGAAATCCGTCGAACAATTTCGGCTGGAAATAGCAATTGGTCCTTAATTGAGTCCACTTTCACCTGGAATTCTATATCTATGGATGTTGTCCTAACAAATCATTACGATGACCAGGTTGTTCTTGAAGGCCAGTGGCAAGAAGGTTTCATAGCATTGGCAGCAATTGGTGCAACAAATATTGGTTCCATTGAGGTTAGATGGCTATACTATTTTCAATAAGAGTGATTTTTTTCCTGATACATATTATGGAAATTGAAAACTGAACTACACTTTTGGAAGAGCCTGCATATGGTCTCTTAATAACATTAGTGTATGAGAAGAATCGGAATACTAAAGAATCTGGTTTTCTATACTTTCTGACAATTAGTGAATCATTTTTACCTGGTTTTATAGAGAAGAAGTATACTTGATAAATACAATGATCCAAAAAAAATTTTAATCTGCTCCTTGCACCCAAAAAGGTGTAATGATAAGAAATATGCACCCTGTCATTTTGGATGAATTAATGCTGAATGAGCAGATTGCACTTCGATAAGTTATTTATATTGATAGTAAGGTAAGACAAAGCATAATTGCAAAAGTAGCCTTTGAGAAAGCATGAACTTTGGATAATTAACCATAACTGTCAGCTGGTAGAAAAATAAATTACATGAAGATGCCCAGTTCTTAATAAACTTAGCTTCTGTTTGGCAGCCATTTTTCAGACCAAAGAATGCATTTTTTGCCCGTTAGAAGTCAAATTCAGCCAACTTTTTTGACTTTCCCTCTCACAGCCGTCTTTTTTGACTTCTTCAAGAGTCATTTTTTTCTTCATTTTGGCTAAAAAATGGCTACCAAACTGAAGCTTAGTTAATATTTGGTTTTAGTTTCCGACACATATTTTATTGGTATTGTTTTGTTGTTTTGCATTCTTACCTGTCAAAACTATCTGATTTTGAATTTCATGTTATATTTCTTCTTCTTGTTCCTTCAAGTAAATAAATCTCTTAATGTTTCATACGCTACAGCTTTATATTGAACCAACACTGCGGACAAATCTGCCCCGAAAGAAACTTCTACATCCATTGCCTCCAGAAGAACGGGTTTATGAGCCTGAAGGCACTGGGATCATGCTTAAAAAGGGGGATGAGGTAATTAAGGCATTTTTTTCAATTGCTGTAAAAGATGAAACACTTCCATAGGTTTGTACAGCTTTCTGAACGGGAAAATATCTTGTCAAAGTTTGAATAGAGAATTGCTTATAGTGTTGTTCAAACCACAATATATATTAGTTATTATATCCTTGCAAAGAACTAGAAAATGGCATAATTCGTGAAGAACTTTGGATGTGCGGCACACATTATTTTCTTTCATACGCACACATTATTTTCTTTCATACGCTTTCAGAAGATTTTGTTTTTGTGAATGGTCTCGTCTCTTGTGAGAAAATTTGCTATGACTAAATTGCGTCTCATTTTCCACCTTGATGATGTAAATTTTAACAAGATTACTTCTTCTTATAATGCCTAATGTCACGTCTTGCCCCTGGTTAAGCTGAATATAAACTGCTGCATCGTTTGGCCTTAAATTCTTGCAGATAGCTGGTTTCAACATGGGATCAACAGTTGTGCTGGTATTTCAAGCTCCAATTTCACAAGCATCTACAGAAAAAGGTAATTCCTCGGAATTTAAGTTTTGCGTAAACAGAGGTGAAAGAATCCGTATGGGAGAAGCACTCGGAAAGTGGCATGAGTAGAGATTCATTAACTGCGATTAACATGCATCCAAGTTATCAATTTATGCGCGTCCTCCAGTCATTTGCTGCAGATTGGATCTTTTTTGGCTTAAAACACCAAGATGATATACAAGATATATTCCCGAGAATCTCTTGCAGGCTTCATTGCTGTTAGTTTTTTGAATATTTTCATTTTGATTAATTAAGTTAAATTTTAGTGAAGTTTTTCAAATTATGAAATTTTGTTACCTTGAGGCTTGCTTAATATTTTATTATTACTAGTTTTGGCCCGTGCAATGCACGGGTTTTGTAATTTTGAAGGTTATGTGAGCGTAGCAAATCTATTAAGCAAACATGCGAAAAGAAACACTTATTTGGAACATTTAGAAACCAAGAAAAAAGTTATAATTTGCACTTCACATCTGCATATTATAAATTATGTACTAACGTACCTGAGGAGACCTCAGCATGTCAAAATATTAACAGATCCCTAGAAAAGAACGATGAACAGGATTAAACAAGACTTTGTGTCCATGTTGACTGCTAACACTTTTAGATAGTTTTGGACATATTTGACATCCTTAAAACTTGTCAAACAAGCAGTTGTAGATGAA
>CAIGRB010092943.1:0-13541 GCA_903798255.1 Fraxinus quadrangulata | reverse complement strand
AATAACAATATATAAAAATCTGTGTCAATTATTCCTTTTATTTTTCTTAGTCAACAATTGTAGGCAACAACAAGTCCATATTACCCTTTTCATTTCAATTTTGGGGATACAGTTGGGAACAAAAATGCTTCACAAATGAATAGTATTCGGTGGGTGCCACAGTAGGGAGAATATGGGAAAGAGACAAATGCTTCACAAATGAATAGTAAATAGTGGGTTCGCTCTAAGATAGAGATCCTTTCGCCACATCGGTATAATTTGACTGAAATCTGGCCACATCAGTGCAATTCGACTGAGTTTTTTTTATAGACCATATTAAATCACATGTCGCGCATCGAATAACAATATATAAAAACCTATGTCAATTATTATTTTCGTTTTTTTAGTCAACAGCTGTAGGCAAATGAATAGTAAATAGTGGATTTTTCTTAGGCAACAAATGTACGCAATGAGTGAGGAGAATACAGGAAATAAAAATACTTCCCAAATGAATAGTAAATAGTTGGTGTATTTCCTTAGTCAACAATTGTGGGCAATTAGTGGGGAGAATATAGGAAAAAAATGCTTCACAAATGAATAGTAATTAGTGTGTTCATTCTTTTAAGATAGTAGGAATAATAATGGTTTTGGCAAAATTCTTAATAGTTGGTTATAAAAATGGATTGTGTCCACATTTTCCTCTCCTCCGATCTTTGCTACTACGCCCACTACATGGCATACCCTTTGAAAACAAGTCCAAGGCAAGATGCAAAAACAAGGAAAATACAATTTGAATTCTCACACACAATAATATAATATGGGAATGGGAGTATTTCGACTACCACAACGATCCACACTTCGTAGTTTTTTGAGAAAGGATCATAAAATCAACATAAAGTCCTAGGATGAGTAATTCTAATGGAGTAAATATTACAAACTCGAGAAGTTAGCTATCCTTTTCAACAATTACAAAAAGACGAATAAATATAGGTTGTTTTTGAAACCCATTTTAAAGAGTAGAATTTTTAGAATAGTGATTGATGGAAAAATGTATGGAGGAAAAATGATGAAAAATTTTAGATTTGTATGTAATATTATTTTATTTGGAGAATGTGTGGTTGAAATGAAGAAATAGAAAAAAAAAATGAGAATAAGAATGAGCTCCAAACAGGGACATAAATTCATATGAGTGGTAATTACATGACCGTTCAGTCAATATTTCGGTGACCGTTCAGTCATCGATTTGTAGGAGGTTGCAGTGGTGAGGTGGTGGTGACATATTATTTTGTTGTTTGTTTCCATTAAATTGATTAATCTGTGACCGATAAAAAAACATTTGTGACCTCAAACAAATTTGTGACCTATAAAATTTGGTGGGGTGTTTGGTGTATGTGATCAACTATTTGAACTAACTATGACCTTAAAATTCGACAATTTGTGATTAAAAATTAATCTGTGACCAATAAATTTGAAAATATGTGATTGATAGATAATTATGACCTATAATTTTTTTGATCCGTGATCAATAAAATAATTTGTGATCTATAAAATTATTGATTTATGACCTCGAAATAATCGGCGACTTATAAAATTTTCGATTTGTGATCGAGATATAATCTGTGACCTATAAAATTCGCAAATCAATACAGACGGGTCACAGATCTATAAAATTATTGATTTGTGACATCGAAATAATCGGTGACTTAAAAATTTTTTGATTTGTGAGCGAGAAATAATCTGTAACCTATAAAATTCACAAATCAATACAGACGGGTCATATATCTATATAATCAATTAATTAGATAGTTATGACCATATTGTATAGAACTGTTGTTAATTATTTCGTCGTTAAGGTCACAAATCACAGTCATGGGTTTGAGGTCGCAGATCACAGTCACAGTCGTTAAGGTCCCAAATCACGTCACAGTCGTTAAGGTCACAGATCACAGATCACAATCACAGGTTAATTATAGGTCACAAATCAATATAAACGAGTCACATGTTGTTTTGTAGAGTTATGGTTCGAACCAATCGTCGAAGTTGGAACAATTGTTGGAATTAGAGCAGTCGTCGAAATAAATCAATAGCTGAACGGTCACCGAAATATTCACCGGCATTGGAGCAGTCACCGAAATCGGAGCAGTCGTCGGAACGGTCGCCCGAATGGTCGCCGGAATCAAAGCAGTTTTTAAAACATGATGAAATAGAGTTTTTCTATAATTGTTATGTGATATGTTGTCAAATTTGTAATGGCAGTTGAATCGTCTTACCATCAGATTTACTTGTTTTGATAATCCATATTCTAAGAAAATTAATTTATCCCAAACAAGCACTATATCCATTTGAACTCGTGATATATAGCAACACTAATTTTAATATGATTAAAACTAGTCTGTCTAAGCATTGCATTAAATTTAATAAGCTAAAGAAAATAAATAAGTCACATTAGATACAAAAGAAATTAAAGAAATGGTTAAAGAGATAATTCAAGAGGTTCATAAGAATCAACATAAAGATGATGGAACCAACTTGATAATAAGTTATTATCACCACGAAGAAGATATTTCAAATTTTTTTTTTTTTTTTTTAAATTCTTTCTTAATTCACATAAGATTGAATCAGAGATTAAGAAGCTACAAATTTTCTTCGATTGTGCTACATGAACATAATATGCTTACATAATAGTTTACATATAACTTATGATTGAGTCGGAAATTCTTCAACCAAATACAAAAGAAAATTTTCTTCTCTTTTTTCCGCATCATTTGTATGTAAACCATTATATAATTGCCAATGCACAAGTAGTATTATTCAACTTTCTATTACATATCCATTGCAACTAGTATATGGATTTTTTTTTACTTGAGCTGTACGAGATGAAAATCCCAAAGAGAAGTTTTCAAAGCACCCACAACTTCATTAAAAAAATTTCTTTCGTTGCTGCAATTGGTCTCAACAATTTCCAGATAGTCGAATCATTAATAACCACAAAGCAAATAAACAACGCAACAATGTCTTAGCAGAGTACAGTGCCATTTAGTCAAAATAAAATTCATTTTTCACTTGCTCATTTGACATCATTGAATTTTTCTGGGTATACAAACTATGAAGCCACTGATGAATGCTATACATAGACTGGATACTTCCCACCTCATTTAAGAATAAGCTAATGAATGAATGAATGAAACGTTACATTGGCAAATAACAAATGGATATCATAAAGTTTATCGATTCAGAAACTGAGAAATAATTTATACCAAAAAGGGGTAGGAAAATCATATCCATCCTTATTGTTGGCTAGTTAATTTAAAGTTAATTCCTCAAATGAAGCATAAAAATGTCAATAAAATTCTTCTCCCACTGACTCTTTAAATATACAGAAAACTAACCCATTAATACATAAAATGCTCCAATTATTCTTGTAACAGCTAAAATAACAAATAATGAAAAATCTTACATTTATAAAATAAACATACTGATAAAATTATACTTCCTAAGCATTAAAAATAAAGTTGTAACATGTGTGTTCTAGAGATTTAGTAGTTTTTTTTTAGTAATTTTCAAAGTAATTTAGTAGTTGTAACATGCTACCATTTTTAGTAAATGGTAGCATTACCCAAAACCCAAGATTCTTTGTTTCTTCGTTTTTTATTTATTTATTTGGTTTTTGTCCTTATTGGTTCATTGGATGACGATCTGAACTCTACTTAAGTTTTGGGTAATGCTACCATTTATTTTCATTTCATTGGAAGAGAAGTATCCTAAACGCAAGATTCTTTGTTTCTTCATTTCTTTTATTTGGTTTTCATCCCCTTGTTGGTTCATTGGACGACGATCTGAACTCTACTTATGCTTATTCATAGCTTTAGTTCAAGGACTCGGGCATGGATTTTTTGTGAAGCTCGAACAGTCTAAGGTTAGCTAAGAGTGTCAACTCAAAAGCTCCCAGCTCGTGGCACTAGAAGCCAAGCTAGAGAGACTAAAAGCCACCCAATAAGGCAGTTGAGGTTGAACTAAAGACCTCTGCCCATCACAGAGTAAAGACATGGAGATTATCCCAGATCGAGAACAACAAGGATACCAGCTCACACCAAGCTTGGCAAAGCCAACATGACCCGTGAAGATGTCAATATCAGCAACAGTGTATGTCCTAATTGTCAGGAGATGCAATAGTCTACCTAACCTATTAGTTTGACCCCCCTGGGAATTGGGAAATTTGGAATAAGAAGAAGAAGAAGACAACTCTCAAGCTCACTGTTATTCCACCACTGTGTAATCGGGCACTGCTGCTACCTCCAGTGGCAAAGCTCACTAAACCAAGGTCCTAATTGGTTGCAGATTACACTCATTAAAATCCAATATCGACAAGTACCATAAGTACCTCAAGAATCTTCTCATTGTTTGCCCAAATTCTTATGTTTGACATATAGCAGGGTATTTCTTTTCTCTACAATTTATAGTTGAGACAAGCTCTTTACAAATTTGATAATTGGCTACATGATTCTTTACAGTTATGGACTTTCTGCTAACATCTACATTTTCAACTAGCTAATCAATTGGTAATTTGAACGGTACAAGGAAAAAAATGTGCAACTCATCCTTATTCTAATAATTTGAATGGTAGAAATAGCAAAAGGCATAATTTACAAGACTAGAACATAGCAAAATATGTTCATGTAAACTCCAAGATACACAAGGAAAAAGCAAAGTTGATAGCACCTGTGCAATTAAACACGAATATTACAGTCAAAGAACAATAAGTAACCATATGTTCGGAAAACAACATGCATATCCTCCTTTGACCAAGAATTCAAATGAAAACAACCACCTATGCTGAAGTGTGCAAGTTCAGTCATTTACAGACAATACGCAGATAATTCTGTTTCTTCTTCCTCTTCTTCCTTCTACATCATACTAATGGACCCAAAATCAACCCTTGAGTATACTTCTATATCAAAACCTTGTTCCTGTAACACGAAATCAATCATCCATTCAATCTCAATCCATTTAAAATATCACTAATCCAAACATCATTGCTCGATAATAATTAACATAACAAACGAGTAAGCAAATGCTCATATTCAAAAATATTTCATATGTATACTTAATGGCATAAATCTAAGAAATAACATAAGCTCGACAGGATTTCCCAAANATCCCACAAAAAAGTAAAAACCAATATTGGACACCAATGCAGATTGCATTAAATAAATAACCCGGGCTTTCAGCTAAAATCAGAAAAGGATATTTTGATTTTTTCATAAATAATAATACGACAAAGGCACACCTACGTCTGTTTGGAGGAGGATGAAGAGGAAGGAACTCTTTTGTTGCGAAACATCATATAACCCACAGGCACCACCACTCCCAACATCATTATGGTTGCTCCGATCAAGTATCTGAGCAGGCTCGGTGGCTCCACCTCCACCAATACCGTTCTCCTCAACTGCATCACAACCCAATCAAAAGACCCATTTCAATTTAACCCTAAGTTATGAATAAACTTGTGCAAATACGAATTCATTCTGGCACAAGAAGACCCATTTCAATTGAACAGTAAACTATGAATAAACTGACGCTAATTCATATTCATTGTTGCGCAAGAAGGTCCATTTCGATTGTACACTTAATTGTGTATAAACTTCGCTCAAATGCGAAAAATTATTATTGTAAATTGTGAGATGTGATCTGGATCCAGGCAGACAGAGGAACTTACCGGCATGATTCTTATATTTATTTATGGAGTGATAATCAATTCAAATCGATTTCAGTTGAATCAGCAGCAGAGGAAAGGGGTGAAATGAGATTTGTGAGTACCAACGACCGATCAGGTATTAGTCGCGTTAATTACTCGAATGATTATTTAAGTTTGTTAATTGTTGACTGAACTTAAAAAGGCATCGTGAGTGAATTTCGTCCCAACCGTATTACTATTTCGTAATTGAATATAAAAATATATTACAAAAACGTATTAAAAATAATTACTGAACTATGCATCGTCTTACCTATCAATCACTCAAGGAAAACAAATTCGTTAAATTCAATAAACAGCATCGACTTGAGTAATTAATAGGTAACGCGGAGCATATTTCAGTGATTATTGATATGCATTTTTAAATTTGGTATTAACTAGTAGCACTTGGTGAAGTTCACTGATTATCGAAATATATTTTTAAGTTCAATTATTAAGTAGTAACACTTGACATAACTCGGTAACTATTAATATATATATTCTTAAATTCAATTACTAAGTCCATTAAATCGACCTCTATGAAAGAGAAGATCAAAGAAAATGAAAGAAAAAAGAGGAAACAGAAATTTAGAGACTTAAAAATCAAATAAAAATAAAACTTTTGCTGATGTCCATTCTGAAATAAATGGATTACATTAGTCCTCAACTGAAAGTTTTGCTGTCTAAATGGAAGATATAAGATGCTAATTTAGTTCTGAATGATTTGTGTAGTCATTAAATCACTGACTAGCATATCTCCTTCATCGACAACTATCCAAGAGTATGCTTGATTTTTGGATTAATTGGTATCAATTTATAGTATCTCGAACTTTGTATAAAAAGATTGAAAGAGAAACAATAAAAACACTAAAAGAAATTGACTGAGAAAAATTATCTAAAACTACAAAAATGTTCGAATTAGTGTCAGGTAACGAGGTTCGATGTGATTTGTTCACCTTTTTTCCTTTTAACTTGTTTTAGTTTCTTTTTTCACATAGTTCGATTTGAGAGGAAAAAATTGTTACTATTTTATAACTGAATTTAGAAATGTATCTCAATGGTTATTAAATTCGTCAAGTGTTACTACTTCATAACTTAACTTAAAAATGTATCTCAATGGTCACCGAACTATGAACTGTGTCACTCAAATCGACGTTGTTTGTTGAACTTAACAAATTTTTCTATTTGAGTGATGGATGGATAACACGGTGCATGGTTCAATGATTATTGGAATATATTTTAAAGTTTAGTTATGAAATAATAACACTTGGTGAAATTCAGTAATCATTGAGATACATTTTTAAGTTCAGTTATTAAATAGTAACACTTGACGGAGTTCAATAATTCAAGTAAATAAACCCAATATTAGTCGCTACTAATACTTTGCTCCCAAAAAAACAATAAATAATTATTTATTTACCGTCGTTGAGTTCAGGCGACGATTTGTAGTTTTATTTTTTAAGAGTAACTATACTTTCACTCCTAATTGACGGCAATTATAGTTTAATTTTGTATAGATTTATAATGACTTGATGGGTGGCACAAAAGAAAAAAAAAAAAGGAGGTTCATGAGATAATATTTTGATAAGTTCATCGAGTATGCTAATTTTTAAAACACGAGTGGTTGACTGACGGATGAGATGATATTTTAGTAAGTTAAGAGACAATCCATTTTTTTTTTCTAAAGTTTGATAGTAAAGATTTGGGAAATCATAGCAACCTAAACAATGAATGATATTATGAAAACCTTTAAGGTGGTTAGGTGACAAGTTTAACATTTTACCTGAAACTATCCATATCACCATTAAAACATCACCCTTTTTTTTTTTTTTTTTCTTTTAAATATATATCTAACTTTTGAGGTTAAGTATTAGTTTTTAACATGAGCTGATTTCCAAAAAGTTTAACAGGAGATAAGTTTTCACAAGGATTACATGATCATTTAACGGAAAGTAGGATGGTTTCCGTTATGGAGGATTTATTGTGCAACTATCTTTTTGAAGGTTGAGGACCAATTTGCTATTGAAACAATATGTTGGTACCAATTGTGCAAATTTCCCTAAGTTTGTCCACATTACTTTAGTCTCATTGGTA
The DNA here is from genome assembly GCA_903798255.1 of Fraxinus quadrangulata. Lineage (NCBI taxonomy): Eukaryota > Viridiplantae > Streptophyta > Magnoliopsida > Lamiales > Oleaceae > Fraxinus > Fraxinus quadrangulata. The sequence continues at coordinate 5,737 of CAIGRB010092943.1, read as the reverse complement.
TAATTTTGATTATTTAGCTTTCATCTATAAACTGTTGGGAAATTGGTTCAAGTGATCCTAGAACTTTGCTCATCTTGCCTTTTTGGTCTGAACATTCAAATCTTTTTGCAAAGGTTCCGAATATTTCATTATTGGCATTATTGATCCTATTGGATAGATTTAGTCTATAAGAACCGTTAGTTTTGTGCGTGGGATGCACTTCTTCTCAAAGGAGATATTGGATTTCACCCCTCCAATGTTGATTGGTTCTTTTTATTTTTCTGATTAACCAAAATTAAGTAAGTAAATTCAATTCTATAATTTCCATATAGTTCGAAATTTCAGAATTTTAGGTGTGTTTGAGCCATATTATTTTGAAAAAATGTATTTTGAAATAGTAGATTGGTGGAAAATGTGTGGTTGAAAAAGAATGAAAAGTTATTAATGTGATGAAAAATATTATTTTATTGAAAAATGTATGATTGAAAATGAGTAGAAGAATGAAAATGAAATTTTTAATGTTGCTCAAACAAGGGCTTAGTGATTTGTTGTCTAGAGCTTCAAACAAAACCCAATTACAATTGCAGCTACACTCTAGGTAACGGTAGTGGTGGCGAAGGTTGGGACGACGGTTAGGTCACTATCGTTGGTTTTCGACAGGAGGGTGGGCGGGTCGATAATGGATTTGGGTGGGGGGGCTGACTTGTGAGAGTAGATGGAGTTTTTTCTTTTTAAATTAATTTTATTCTATTTTGATTTGATTTGATAAAAATTGGCTCTAAAAATAAAAGCAACCCTATAAATCCATGCAATTGTGTAATGTAAAAGATTAGGACCATTTGCATCAAGATATAGAGGTTTGGATAAAAAAACAAAAGACGGGCAAAGGTTGGAACCGTTTCTGCCAATTTTCTATGAGGATGATTGTTTCAATATTTCTTCAACCAAATAAAAAAAATAAGACTTCCCCCTTTTTTTGACACCTCATCAATCCGTAAAATTTTATGTAACTCTTTATGTATAAGTAGTATTATTCAAAAAGTAATTCGTTGATAAAAAATTAAAAAAGTTTTAAAATACCAATTTCCTCTCCCCATTCAAAAAAAAGGGAAAAAAAAAGACAAATTCAATTAACTTTATTGCTTAGCCTCTATTTGATGATCATTAGAAATGTTTTCTTTCTTTTTTTTTAAGAATGTGTGATTAAAAATAAAAATAAAAACGTTTCACGTTTACAAGCAAGATATTTTATTATAAGAATGTATACTCAAAAATGAGTTTTTGGGAAAGGATGCAACAACATGGGAAAGAAGTGGGGCCCTCGACTCAATCGGGTTGAATTGACAAATATGATGCATGTAGATATACATCATATTTCGTCTCTTGGTTTGTCTTCTTCTGTCTTCACAAACGCTCAAAACCTGTCTAGATACATTGCAGAAATTAAAATACTGAAAATAAGAGACAGATTGCATTATTTGGATAGTGGAATATTAATAATCCAAAATATGCCATTTTAATCTGAGATTTTTTGTATTGAATTTCCAACTTTGCTTCATCATCATCATTATCATCATCATCATCACTGGCTATACAGTTAAAGCTCTTCTCTTCTCTACTCTGATCAATCTAATGGCTGATATTGTCAAGTATGGAATAATCGGTGTTGGGATGATGGGAAGAGAGCATGTCATCAATCTGTATCATATGAGGACTGAAGGTGTAGCTGTGGTCGCCGTAGCTGATCCCCATTTGCCTTCCCAAGATCAAGCCAAGAATCTTGCACAATCATTCAACTGGCCTATTAAGGTACAAAAAATTAAAATATGAGAGCTAAAATTAGTTCAATTTATGGTATATAAATATGAAAAAATCTAGATGTGCATTCTTGTACACTGAGGATGACATTCTTTCCTATATGCCAAAATCTGGTCAGTAATTTGAAAGGATGTTGTAAACGTTAACGGCTATGATGGATGACATGTCAAAGGATGTCAAACTTAATGTAAAAGTTAGCGTAGCATGTTTCAAGAAATATTTACATGTTTGGAAAATTTTTGAAGGTTTTTTCAGGGCATAAGGAGATGCTGGATAGTGGGCTTTGTGATGTATTGGTTGTTTCGAGTCCAAACATGACTCACTTCGAAATTTTAATGGATATCATCTGCCACCCAAAGTCTCATCATGTTTTGGTGGAAAAACCTCTGTGTACAACTGTTGCAGATTGCAGAAAGGTTGGCATTTTGTACAAAATATTGTCTTTCCTTGATATGGAAAAAACTATGAATCAAAAGATCTCGATCAGAAGAGATATTGCTTAATCAGTTGAGAAGTCTGCAACAATTGTTTGTTATAATCATTTAATAGCTCTTTCATTCTGCTTATTCAGTGATCGATTGTACGTGAAAAGGTTGATTAATTATCTAGAAATAGTAATATGATTGTTGTATTTCTTCCCATATATAAAAGACGTCGAGTTCGATTATTATAAAAAAAACACAACCTTATGAAAACTCCTTATAATGGTCATTTGTGTTCTACAATTTCCTGTCAATCTATAGTATCGCAAGTAAATGCACACTCAATGAATGTACAGATCTTAGTATCTTACTTAGCCCAGTTTGTATCCCATTCTTATAAAACTATTTTTTCTACGTACTCATTTTAATTTCACATTCACCCAATAAAATATTTTACGCGCAAACAAAATTTTTCCTTACTTTTTAACCATACATTTTCAGAAATTCACTATTCAAAACAATGTTTTCCAGAAAAATGGCCACCAAGCAGGGGCTTAATGTATGGTAAATATGCCAATACTTGGAACAAAGAGCTTCACTTATCATGTAATAGTTTTAACTTAACTTACTGTTACATAACATAGATTCTTATGCTTATGCTTGTAAGTTTTAGTATTTGATTGTGTGGCAACTTCGAATTTTGATTACAGGTCGTAGAAGCTGCTAAAAGGAGGCCTGATATACTATTACAAGTTGGGCTAGAGTATAGATATATGCCACCTGTTGCTAAACTGATAGATATAGTGAAGGGTGGAACTTTAGGACGAATCAAGATGGTGGCTATCCGGGAACATCGGTTCCCATTTCTAGTTAAGGTAGGTTAAACCACAATTCCCAGCAGTCTGTGCAGTGAATGTTGTTCTGAATTGTAAGTTTTTTATAGGTCAACAATTGGAACCGGTTCAACTGTAACACTGGGGGTACCCTGGTAGAGAAATGCTGCCACTTCTTTGATCTCATGAGGCTGTTTGCAGGTACGAATCCTGTCCGCGTAATGGCTTCTGGGGCCATTGATGTGAATCATAAAGATGAAACTTATGATGGGAAGGTAAACTTTCTTTTTCTCTTGGAAATCATTTACTTTCTGAAATAAGCATTTCAGCATTTCTTGAAGGATAAATTTGGTATAGATTTTTGCGTAAAAGAGGGAAAAAATAAAAATCTATTAAATACCTGTCAATCTGATGAATTTGAAGGCCATTCATCACTTTTAGAGAAGCCATATGGTTGATTCAGCCAATTATTTTCTTGCTAATCCTCAAATTATCTCAGCCTGTTCACCTTGTATATTTATACCCCCAGTTGCATTTTTATGTCAAAAGTCAAACATTTCCGTGTGGACAATTGAGCAGGAAATGCAGATGGCTTCTTGAACTGTAAAGAAATAAACTAGCTTGAGTTTAGACCACTAGCAAGATATGTAATATGGCATCCGCATAGGCTCTGATTTAGGTGTTTTCGTTATTTTGTTTTGTGTTATCAAGTATTATGATAGTGCGAGTTTTTTTTTTCCTATTGCTGATACTGTAATTTATTGTGCAATCATATCCAGGGATATGTCTGGTCCATATTGAATTGAATATAAAGATCTCTAAAGATAAAATTATTGCAGTAGTTAGTTTGAGTATATATAATCATTAATCACATATGGATGTCCTACTTTTACTATCTTAGTTAATTCATGAGTACTGCTTCTGATAAATCTATATCATTCTGAATGAACCAATTATGTAGCTGGGAATTCTAACGAGGGATGATACTTAATAACCTTTGTTCTTCCATATGGCTTTTGTTTCCAGGCTAGCATATAAGAAGATTCTTTTCCTGTTGTCTTGTTTTCGAATCTTAATACTCCTGTTTTGCAGGTGCCTGATATAATTGATAATGCTTATGTAATTGTGGAATTCAAAAATGGTTCCCGGGGCATCCTTGACCTCTGTATGTTTGCTGAAGGGAGTAAAAATGAACAAGAAATATCTGTTGTTGGTGACTTTGGGAAGGTAATTGTTAACACCTCGCTTCTTGGCTAAACCACTCAGTTGTGGTATGCTTGGTATTGTTCGACCTAAAAGGAAAGAAAGAAAGAAAGAAACTTAAAATCTTGTTTGTTGTAATGTTGAGTCCTATTTAATACTGCATATCAAACGTGCATATGACACGTTTGTTATTCGAGATTGAACAGTCCAAGACAGCTTTAAATAAAACAAGAATTAAAATCTTGTTTGTTGCACCGTTCTGTCTTATTTAATACACTTGATGCTTATGTTTGTGTGACAATATTTGCATTGGGCCACACGCTGTTGCAGCGGCAACTTTAATCATGGCTACGCTAGCAAATTGGTGCTGGAAATGCTCTTTTGCATTAGGATGCTGATTTTCTATTTCGCCTCTAAATATTTACTAATAATTATTGCTCACAGGGTGAGGCATTTGTTCCTGAGAGTATTGTTCGTTGGGGAATTCGAGTTGAAGGAAGGGATGGTGTTAGAACTTTAAAAGCTGAGGATGATCGAATAAAGTAAGTGCTTCTTACTTTTGTACTTTAACCACGCGACACGTTTCTAATCCCGTCTAATATCTTGCTAACCTATGAATTTATCTTGCACCTTGTGCTTATCAGATACGAGGGACTACATCACGGTTCTAGCTATTTAGAACATCGTCAGTTTTTGTCTACAATAAGAGCGAAGGGGACACAAGCTCCTGCTGTAGATTTGCACGACGGATTGGTTTCTGTAGCAATTGGAGTTGCAGCACAGCTCTCGATTGAGAAGGGCAGAGTGGTAACCATTGAGGAGGTAATGCGTGAATAATGTCAGCTGAGGCTTCACTTATCCAAGCTACGTGCTTGCTTATACTTTTCAATACCAGCAGACAATGTTATGAAATTTCAGTCCTCTACAGTAATTGAACCTTCTAGAGAAACAAATGAATCTTGACTATGTTTTATAAGATGTATTCTCTTGAATTTAGAAATTCTGGTAAAGTAATAGACTGGACATGTGATGTGAATCCAGTTGCTCGAATACTGTCAAAACTTTTCTTGATTTCTCTACTTCCGTCTACTGGTAGTCTTGTTACAATGTCACAGGGGGTGAAGACATCGAAATTTTTCTTGATGAATGTTTCTTAAGCAACCTTACGGATCAATTTCTTAACAACCTGCTGATTGGTATACTAAAGAAGATTATGCTGATCTCCAAAATGTGAAGAATATAAACTATAATGCTAAATAAAATAAAGGAGAAAAAGAACCAAAAGAGGAAGAAGAGAGAAACTGATTCTAGAGCCTTCAAAATTAGGGCAAATTGTAAAGATACAAATGAATTTATATACTACAAAACAAGGGAAATATAAAAGACAAAACTACCCTTAACCAAAAATATTTATTGCCTTAACGCAAAATTCTTAATGCTTAACTTTGTGTAAACAGCGGACTATGCAACTTCCGAAACTAA
>CAIGRB010092942.1:0-27167 GCA_903798255.1 Fraxinus quadrangulata | reverse complement strand
AAAGTTGTAAATCAAGAGACGAAACTTGATGAAAGACATGTCTTGTTGGGAAATAGATGCCTAAAGAGACGTGTATTTACAACAAAATAATGTGATTTTTGGAAATTATTTCAAAAAAGACAACTTTTCATTGAAATAATTTTAGAATATTCCATAATATTTTACATAATTTCCAATATTTTCACGTATTTAAGTGACTTAAATTTAGCTTAATTTCTCATTCACTAAATAACGATTTTCACTTAAATAATCATCCAAAACCAATTTTCTATACAAAATTCCAATATGTCCACTATAGCTGCTGTTTTCATAGCCTCGTATATAATGCTTTACCTTCATGTGAAAGCAACTGCATATTTTTTAATTAAAATCGGAATGGATTTTTAGTAAAACTGAGAAGGAAGAAGTTTCATGGTAGACCACCACCTCTGTCCTTTTGAAAGTCGATGAATGAAATGGGGAAGACGATAGTGAAATTGGAAAGAAACGATTTGAAATTGGCTTTACATGTATGGGCTAAAATTGTCATTTCATATCGCCTCTTAGCCAAATATAATATTAGTGCTTAGTCCCCAACTTTAACTCAAAAGAAACTTACCAAATGGTTAGTCGGCTACAGAAGAGAGCTCCACATATCCAATATGTCCAACAAAAATATTCGAATTTAACCCATAATTGCAAACAATGTTGTTACGGGACTCCACCTCATCCGTCATGTTTTGGTCTAACTGAACTAGTGTTGCCACGTGGTAGACGAACTAAATCCATGTTGGACGAGGAGATTCTATAACTCCGAACTAAAACACTATTGCTCTACCTCGTAGAAGAACCGAACCCATCAGCTATTCACGACGGATGCAAAGGCCCGCATTCCGTATTCGTTACGCCTCAAATCTGCCTCGTCACACCTCTACCAAAATCTTTTATGAAATTTCTTTTATGAAATCTATCCAAAGTTAAGTTCCTAACTGATTGATGGGACGTGTGGCAGGCTACAAGCGGTCAACTCAGTTGCTATATTAAAAATCATTTAATGTCTGCCAGCCTATGGATTGATGACTGACACCTACGAAAGGATGACCCATCCGGGATCTGAAGCCACGTGTTTCCCTATCCAACGGTTTTCCCATTTCCCTTTTTAAGTATAAATACCCCCGCACTATGTTAAGAGAGGGGTTCCATTTTTTCGAATCTTGGCATTCTAAGCTTTAATTCTGAAGTCTTCTACCATATTTACACACTCTTTCAACTACATCCCCATGTGTCACGGACCGCAGCTTCTCTTAAGCCCCGTGACCCTATCGCAGCCGCAATTTGCCCCAACTTCGACCGTACATTGTAAATATTAGTCTATTTTGAGTTGTAATTTTCATTCCATGTAATAGTTTATTTCAATTATAAAATATCTAGAAAATAGAAAAATTTTAGTATAATTATTCGGCAAAAAGACGTCTACTCCTAGCACTTATGTTTTTTCCTAGTCTATTATAAGGGGTATTAGTCTTTCAAACAATTTTTCAAGCTTTCTAGTGTTCACCCCATGCACTAGCCATTTGTAATTTCCTACTTTTATCAATTGTAATTTCTTACTTTCAGTAATCAATGAACGAGTTTCTTTCAATTGTGTTTCAAGTTTTCTATTATTTGTAATCAAAATCTTCTTTTATCCCGAAACGATCGAGAAAAGGCGGAAGGTAGTCTAGCGGAGCAGACTACTGTCGCACGGTGTCCCTTTCTGTGCTAAGAAGAAAGGCACCTTGTGAAAGTGGGTATCAGAGCTGCGGCTCAAGACCTTCGATAAGAAAGCTATGGATCCAATTGGATCGAACACCACGGAGGTGGTGGATCCTCCAAAGATGACTATAAAACAGCGTTTGGATGCGCTTGAAATGGTGAATACTAGGTTGTGTTGTACCATGGATGGCCTCGAGGAAAAGGTCGAGGTGGCAGAGACGGAAATTCAAGAATTACGCGTCCAATTGGATTAAAGTCAGAGGGCTAACGCAGCAATGACTGAAGCTGCTGATATCATACTTGATCTGCAGGATGTGATGGAAGCGTTGAGAGCTTAATTACTAGTGCTTCAACGCGTGGTTGGCAACGGGCAAGCCACCGCACACGAGCCTGTTCATAGACTTAGAATTCCATAACCGTGTACATACGAAGGGGCACGCGATGCTAAAGAAGTTGAGAATTTCTTATTCGATATGGAACAATATTTTCTTGCGGCTTCTATCCAAGACGAAGAGAGAAAGATTGCAACAGCTACCATATATCTGAGTGGAGATGCAAAGTTTTGGTGGCTAACGAAGTATGTTAATATTCAGGCCAACAGAGTTCGAATAGATTCTTGGGATCTCCTCATGGAAGCAACTAGATCTCAATTTTTCTCAGAAAATGTGGAATATGAGGCACGTCGGGCCTTACGAGAACTGAAACACACAAGCTCCATCAGGGAGTATGTGAAAGCCTTTTCAGAACATATGTTGAATATTCGAGATATGTCGAAAAATGGTAAACTATTCACTTTCATGGAAGGGTTGGAACCGTAGACACGCACGGAATTTCAGAGACAAGAGGTCACTGATTTGAGCGCTGCTATGGGAGCTGCCGAATGTTTAAGCGACTATCAACCAGAATCGAGAAAGGGTCGACTTTCGGGAAATAGTCAATCTATTAGAGGTAGAAACAGACCTTACAGATCTAGCTCAAACTTAAATGGGGGAGAGCGTTACTCTCAGAACAAGGAAGGAGCCTATGAAGGCTCCCGTCAGAGTAACTCGCAGGGAAACTATCAAAATAGCCGTCAAGGAAACTATAACGGTGCCAGCAGTAGCAACTGGAACAAAGGAAAAGCAACGGAGGGCAGATCGGATGTCGCTCCGAAACTGAAGTACTTTTTATGCGAAGGACCCCACCGAGTGGCGGAGTGTCCTAAAAAATGGATGGTAAATGCATACTGTCAACTAGCAAATGGTGGCTCGAGTTCAAAGCAAAATACCCCACAAGCTAGCCATCATGATGAGACCGAATCCGAGGAGGATGAGGATGTAGTTGGTGCATTCTCACATTGGTGCAATACACTATCGCACCTAGCTACTAAACGGGATGAAGTCCCCTCGAAANCAAGACCTTCGATAAGAAAGCTATGGATCCAATTGGATCGAACACCACGGAGGTGGTGGATCCTCCAAAGATGACTATAAAACAGCGTTTGGATGCGCTTGAAATGGTGAATACTAGGTTGTGTTGTACCATGGATGGCCTCGAGGAAAAGGTCGAGGTGGCAGAGACGGAAATTCAAGAATTACGCGTCCAATTGGATTAAAGTCAGAGGGCTAACGCAGCAATGACTGAAGCTGCTGATATCATACTTGATCTGCAGGATGTGATGGAAGCGTTGAGAGCTTAATTACTAGTGCTTCAACGCGTGGTTGGCAACGGGCAAGCCACCGCACACGAGCCTGTTCATAGACTTAGAATTCCATAACCGTGTACATACGAAGGGGCACGCGATGCTAAAGAAGTTGAGAATTTCTTATTCGATATGGAACAATATTTTCTTGCGGCTTCTATCCAAGACGAAGAGAGAAAGATTGCAACAGCTACCATATATCTGAGTGGAGATGCAAAGTTTTGGTGGCTAACGAAGTATGTTAATATTCAGGCCAACAGAGTTCGAATAGATTCTTGGGATCTCCTCATGGAAGCAACTAGATCTCAATTTTTCTCAGAAAATGTGGAATATGAGGCACGTCGGGCCTTACGAGAACTGAAACACACAAGCTCCATCAGGGAGTATGTGAAAGCCTTTTCAGAACATATGTTGAATATTCGAGATATGTCGAAAAATGGTAAACTATTCACTTTCATGGAAGGGTTGGAACCGTAGACACGCACGGAATTTCAGAGACAAGAGGTCACTGATTTGAGCGCTGCTATGGGAGCTGCCGAATGTTTAAGCGACTATCAACCAGAATCGAGAAAGGGTCGACTTTCGGGAAATAGTCAATCTATTAGAGGTAGAAACAGACCTTACAGATCTAGCTCAAACTTAAATGGGGGAGAGCGTTACTCTCAGAACAAGGAAGGAGCCTATGAAGGCTCCCGTCAGAGTAACTCGCAGGGAAACTATCAAAATAGCCGTCAAGGAAACTATAACGGTGCCAGCAGTAGCAACTGGAACAAAGGAAAAGCAACGGAGGGCAGATCGGATGTCGCTCCGAAACTGAAGTACTTTTTATGCGAAGGACCCCACCGAGTGGCGGAGTGTCCTAAAAAATGGATGGTAAATGCATACTGTCAACTAGCAAATGGTGGCTCGAGTTCAAAGCAAAATACCCCACAAGCTAGCCATCATGATGAGACCGAATCCGAGGAGGATGAGGATGTAGTTGGTGCATTCTCACATTGGTGCAATACACTATCGCACCTAGCTACTAAACGGGATGAAGTCCCCTCGAAAGAGCCGAAGATGGAAGAATCGAAGGCTCGGACCTGTAGGGTGAAAAGCTTAATGTACATTGATGTGAGGATCAATGGAAAGTCAATCAGGGCTATGGTAGACACTGATGTTACCCATAACTACCTCGCAAGTTCCGAAGTGCAACGACTCAGACTTGTTCTGGAAAGAGGTAAGGGAAATGTCAAATCAATCAACTCTACTGCTCAACAAATATTGGGAGTAGCAAAATCCGTGTCGAGCAAAATAGGTCCTTTTGAAGGGAGGACAAACTTGTTGACAGTTCAGATGGATGATTTCAAGCTCATTCTAGGATTGGAATTTCTTCAGGAAACTAAGACAGCAGTGTTGCCGTATGCTGATTCATTAATGATGATGGGTAGTAAATCGTTCATCATCCCCACACAATCTGGGAAAACAAACAGGAAGAGTATCTCGGCCATGCCATTCAGTAAGGGTTTCAGGAGGAATGAACCCTTATTTTTGTGTACCCTTCGAACAGAAGAAATCGAAGAGGCGACTGGTTCTGTCCCGAAACCTGCTAGAAGGTTTGTTAAGAAATCCGAGAACATCATGCCGCATGAGTTACCAAGGAGATTGCCACTAATGAAGGCAATTGATCGTGAGATCGAATGTGTTTCGGGTACCAAACCTCTCACGAGGCACCATACCGTATGTCTCAGTCAGAGCTTGAAGAACTTCGAAAACAACGGGGAGAAATGTGTGGAAGTAGGATTATCGTGGAGCGCACTTATGCACTACTGAAACGTGCATACTACAGACCTCAAAGGCAGGATGACAATGTAAGTTATGTGAAAACTTATCTTAGTTGTCAGGAAGATATAGTATTGGAGCCTCTTTCCATCCTGAACAGACCATTCAAGAGTGTATCGATGGACTACAGTCGTAGATTGCCAAAAGTTAGAAGAGACCACTTATCTAATTATGGAACTTTCACTACAGCGTCCAAGTATACATCAGCCGAAGAGACAGCTCAACTCTTTTTCAAACTTAATGTCAAATACTGGGGACTGCCCAAGGATATCGTCAATGATCGAGATTCTCGATTCAATGGCATACTTTGGACCAAGTTGTTTAAACTTCTTAGTTCAACTTTGAGCACAAGTTCAAGTTTTCACCCACAATCTGACGGATAGACAAAGTGCTTCAATTCTGAGCTGAAGTATTCTCTTCAACACTTTATCTCTGCTTCGCAGAAAATTTGGGTAAAGCTTCTGGATGAGGCTCGGATGCATTTCAATGCCCGAAGAGCTCTTCTCCTAAAATGAGTCATTTTGAGATCAGTATTGGCCGACAATTGTTACTCCCTCATATTGTGGATATCGCTCAGAAATGGTACAAACAGTGTGCAGATCTGAAGCAACGTGTGCTTAAATTGAAAAGATCCGAAAAGAATGTTGTTGAAGAGATTCTTGGCCATCAAACTACTCGAGTATCAAAGAAATATCTTCAAAAATACTTGATCAAATGGAGCGGATGCAACAGCGAGTGAATAATTGGGCAAGAGAAAAGATCTTGAAGCCTTCAAATCGTTTATTGAAGTATAACATTTATCGATGGCTCCAAGGAAGTCGCCAAAACAAATGGGGGAGAATGTCACGGACCGCAACTTCACTTAAGCCTCGTGACCCTATCGCAGCCGTAGTTTATCCCAACTTCAACCGCACATTATAAATATTAGTCTATTTTGAGTTGTAATTTCCATTCCATGTAATAGTTTATTTCAATTATAAAATAGCTAGAAAATAGGAAAATTTTAGTATGATTCTTCGGCAAAAAGACGTCTACTCCTAGCACTTAGGTTTTTTTCCCTAGTCTATTATAGAGGGTATTAATCTTTCAAACAATATTTCAACCTTTTTAGTGTTTGCCCCCTGCACTAGCCATTCGTAATTTCCTGCTTTCGTCAATTGTAATTTCTTGTTTTCAGTAATCAATGACGAGTTTCTTTCAATTGTGTTTCAAACTTTCTATTATTTGTAATCAAAATCTTCTTTTGTCCCGAAACGACAGAGAAAACGCGGAATGTAGTCTAGCGGAGCAGACTACTGCCGCACGGTATCCCTTTCTGTGCTAAGAAGAAAGGCACCCCGTGAAACCATGACTACTTCACCATCGGACAATACTATCCAGTTGACTGAAATACTGGCTTGACCGTCGGAGTGCTCACGACCGCTTCTACCTCCACCAAAAAGGCCATGAGTGAATAACGGTACGCTATTATGCGTAGGGAAGAGCATACGTAAAGATTATTCTGTAGGCCATGTATCGGAACCATTTTTCGGGATCAATAGATTGGCGCCGCCTGTGGAAAACGTTACTATAACCATGAGTATTCCCACGAAAGAAAAAGTTTATCGGAATATTTAGTTGAAATTCTCCCTTGAAAAAAGGATTTGCTCTTGAAGAAAGAACAAGCCATAAACTAAGTTTCCATTATGTGGAGGAAGAAAATTCGCAATTCCAAACCAATGAGTTCCAACAATGAAGAAGTGAATCCGATTAGAGTAAGGGAGATCTTTGAAGACAAGACCATCCCGAACAATGTTATACATCAACGACCTCATCATCGATATTCCAGAGGGGGAGAACTGTCGCACGATTGACTGTCGAAGTGGCACATATGGCTACTAACATGAGAAACATCGCGGCCCAGAACGCAGCCATGCAGGAACTCCTTATACAAGTACAAAATCAACGTGGCTTCCAAGCCCATTAGAATCCTACGAGGTCGAGCTGAAGGGGAGTCGAGTCGGAAAACTCATCAGAGTCCACAAAGGGAAGTTCTGGTTGAAAGAGAAGCAGGAATAAGCACTTCTAACTACATTACCGCCCTGACCGACAGCGTTCCAGTCGGAGGAGATAATTTTTTCCCGAATTATGAAAAGTGGCCTTGGAGGTCTGCAAGTGTGTTTGATCGAATTAGGCAAACACCTAGAAATAGGGATCAGTCCACCCATCAAACAGTTCATCTGTAAGAACGCTTGCAAAGCTAAATTCAGGCTCCTCCGCCTAGGAATAGGCGATAAAGGCGAAACCTGGTGGATTGGGAAAATCGAGGAACTTCACACCAGCCACCTCACCCTTTGGCATATGGGAACGATTCTGTTGAGCCGTGTCAATCTTACGAGTTGGACGATAACGATAATAACCTCTTATTCTCTAGGGAGCTAGATAGCTTTCCCATGCTACGGAACTTTGTTCCACCTAAAATTCTCAAGTATGAAGGAAGAGATGACCCAGAGAAATACCTCAACAAATACAAAATGAAAATAAGTCTTCGAGGCACTACGCCCTCTCTGAAATGTAGGGCCTTTCACTTAACACGCAGCAGCGTGGCCGAACTATGGTATAGCAAATTGGCACCTATTAGCATTAGAAGCTGGCCGGACCTCAAGAAAGTATTTTTGAACCAGTATTTGTCAAGGAAGGAGGGAGAGGCGCCTATACAGCGCCTCTAGGATATGAGGCAGGCGGCGAGGAAAATTTTGAAAAGTTACCTCGCCCATTTTCTGATGAGATAACCTATTGCGAACAAGTCACGGACAAAGAAGCCATCTCGGCTCTCAAGGGAGGACTGAATATGAATACGTTGTTTTGGAGAGATGTTTGAAGTAAAAACTCCCCCACCTACGACGAACTGGTAGAAATGATAAAAGTTGAGATTGTCAATAAGGAGATGATTGACTATCAGAACAGGGCGGCACAAGGACTTCCCCACCCTAGAGACAGATCGGTAGAGGAGATCGTTAGCCAGTAGTTGACTCAGGCCGGGCATGCAGTGGCTCCCACTTCAGGACAGGCATTGGCTACAGCCACTCTGAATGTTGTACCAATTCTGGCTTATGAAAACGTTGGACCTAGTAGTAACACTGCAATCAGAAATCCTGGAAGACCCTCTACCTCTAGGAATAGAGGAAGAGGCGGAGGGCGAAGGAATGGGCCTCGGGAGGAGTCATAGCCATATTTCACATTCCATCGCGTCTATGGACATGATACAAGTGAATGCTGGAAAGCCACAAGATCCATTAGAAACAATCCACGTAACACTAGGGAGAATTTCCATCAAGGAGAAATTCCAACGGGCCACCTCAATCAAGAATGTTCGCCTCATTAGGGAAGGTGTAGGCGCCATCTCCGGTGAGATGGATCATCAATGTTCTCACATATTTTCACTACTTGTCGAGGTGCATACATCCCTAAGGGGCCACCTCAACCAAGGATGTTCGCCTAATTAGGGGAGGTGTGGGCGCCGCCTCTGGTGAGATGTATCAGCAATGTTCTCACACATTTTCACTACTTGTCAAGGTGCATATGCCCCTAAGGGGCCACCTCAACTAAGAATGTTCGCCTCATTAAGAGAGGTGTGGGTACCGCCTCTGGTGAGATGCATCAGCAATGTTCTCACACATTTTCACTACTTGTCAAGGTGCATACGCCCCTAAGGGGCCACCTCAACCAAGGATGTTCACCTCATTAGGGGAGATGCAGGCGCTGCCCCTGGTGAGACGGATTAGCAATGTTCTCACACATTTTCACTCTTTACTGAGGTACATACATCCCCAAGGGGCCACCTCAACCAATGATGTTTGCCTCATTAGAGGAGGTGCGGGTACTGCCCATGGTGAGATGGATCAGCAATGTTCTCATACATTTTCACTCATTGCCGAGGTGCATACACCCTCAAAGGGCCACCTCAACCAAAGATGTTCGCCTCATTAGGGGAGGTACGGGTGCCATCCCTGGTGAGACGGATCAGTACTGTTCTCACACATTTTCACTCATTTCCAAGGTGCATACACCCTAAGGGGTCACCTCAACCAAGTATACTTAGGCAAAGTGTTCAAGTGGATTACATTTGCTTCATTTGCTTAAGTGGTTACGCTTAGGCGAAGTGTTCACACTTAGATTCCATTTGTTTCATTCATTTGTTTAAGTGGTTAGGTTTAGGCGAAGTGTTCAAATGGATTACATTTGCTTAAGTGGTTATACTTAGGCAAAGTGTTCAAATGGATTCCATTTGCTTCATTCATTTGCTTAAGTGGTTATGCTTAGACGAAGTGTTCAAATGGATTACATTTGCTTCATTCATTTGCTTAAGTGGTTATGCATAGGCGAAGTTCGTATATGGTTAGCGTAGTTTGTGCGAAGCTATAATACTTGAAACAAATCGAGTGAAGAATTTCATTATCAAAACAAATCAAGGCCGAAGCCATTACAAAACGAGGAAGGAAAAAACCTATAAATCTACATTTGCAATGGCCCCCTCTCCCACCTCCGCCAATGGGGCCTCCTCCTCGACCTCTATATCAAGACGACCTCCAGAGTCAAGCTTCACTTCGGCCTCAGTCCTTTTTTTCTCGGCCTTTTCTGCCTCTTTCTTGGCCCTCCTCACTTCTTCATCCCATTTTCCCAAGGCCTCAATCCTCTATTCTAGCTCCTCATTTTCTTACAGAGGCCCCAAACTAAATGCCCCGACGCAGTACCAATAGTTAAGGCCCTCGCCGCATAAGCATTGTTGGTGGCCAAGAGGTCCTTCACTTCGCAAGAGGCGATGTGGTCTTGCCAATCCCCAGTCCAGTACTTATTATGGATCAGGCAGCAGAAGCGGTCTCTAGAGGTAGCATCTCCAATACTGCCTCGGGGAGGTCATCCTCTTTACTCCCCAAAATGTCAGTCACTTTACTGCGAGATGAGGGATTGGCGGGTTTCTTCAGCCTCTTCCGGGCTAGCTCTACAGTAAGAACAGAGGTGATAGGCACGTTAGCCTCTAGAGCTTTGAAGGGGAATCGATGGAGGTGGGGGCTTGACCACCGTAGCCAATAAAGAGGAAGCCCCTGTTGGGCCGGACCTTTTTCTCTTAACAAAGGAGGCACCTCTCTCCACTTCATCCTCCTTAGGGGCAGGCTGGCTCTTCTTCCGAAAGTTCAGCTCTCAGACTGCTTCTTGTAAGTGGCTGAGCTAGTTTTGAGCGTTCTTGTCTCTGCTATGCTCCGACGGATGGTGGCGAAGTCAGGCCTTAGAGGCCTCTTCTTTAAGAAATTCTCTGCAATTGTAGAGAACGCTAAGTACATTCAGGCAAGAAAAGAGGGGCCTCAGGCATAACCGAACGAAAAATAAAACTTACCCTGGGTCGACATTAGCTTGTGTAGAGTGAAGCTAGTGTTCTTGTCAACCAGTTTGGTGAAGCTCCGCTCCTTGAAAGATTGTTGGTAGATATGACTAATGATGTTCCACTACTCCTCGGAGATCTCACACCTCGAAAGAGAGCCTGCAGACAATGAAAATATTAAACTATAAGAAATTCAAAGTAAGATCAGCTAGGTAAGATGACTTACTGGCAGCGGAGTAAGAGGTAAGAACTGTAAGGGGTGCCATTGGATCATTCTCCATTGTATCCCATCTCCCGGAGGCCCAGAACCAGGACTTCCGCCACTCCTTCGCCAAAGTGGACAGGCTGACTACGAATAGGGAATGGGATCTCCACGGAGTCAAGTAATACTACTCCTTACTCTTCTCTCCTCCCGCCACACTCTTAAGAAAGTAAAAAGAGTGGAAAACGCTAAAGGGCATGTCAACGCCTAGGCTGGCCTGACGCTAAAGCATCCACGACCCAACCATCTGAGACCAGGAGTTGGGGTGGAACTAGGTCGGGGTTAGCCCATACGAGCGAAGACCTAACCTAAAGAATGGGTGGAAGGGAAGTCTATGGCCCGCCTTAAACAAATTCTCACTTACGGCCACGCAAGCTGGCCTCGGATAGCAAGCCCTTTCATCTGAGTCGGGTATGATTAATTCTATATTATCTGGTATCCTGAAGACCCGTCTAAATTTTTCTAAGGTATTTGAGGTGACTTTGGAAGGACAACTAGAAGCTCCCCATTGGATCGAGCTGTCAACAGGCGGAACAGGTAGTTTCCAGATTTTTTCCCCTAACCTAATGGTTCTACCTATTTCATTCGAAGAGAATACTATTGGCTCTCCCACTCCGAACTCCTTGCACCCCACCCCCTCACTTGTAGTCGAATTCGAAGAACTCCCAATGGCCATTTCAGATTTTGAAAACTAGAAAAAGAACTGAATGAAGCAGAGGAGTTTACCTAAGGAGTTTAGTTCAGAAGAGAAGTTGCCAAAATTCTCAAGTGGATTGTCGGAGTCTCAGAACTTTGCTCGCCAAAAAAATAAAAATGAAATGGAGAATGCAAAGATTTCGAAGATTTTCGCAAAAGTAAAGTGACGGAATGAGAGATTTGGGCTTTGTATAGGTGACTCCAAATTCACTCTAGCCGTTAGATCATATCAAGTCGCATTTGGGCCATCCAAATCTATGGCTCATCATCACTGTTGAAACCAAGAGTCACGAAAGCCAATGGCCCAAATGGAGTAGTGTGCCTCACACACCAACTCAAACACGTCGCCTTGAGCCCATACAGTCGTCGCCATGATTACCATTTATAGCCATGGAAGCGTGCCTTGGGAGCAAGCAATGTCCCCCCCATGATTGTCTTGCAAAGACGTGAAAGCTTTCAAATCATTAGTACACAGCCCAAGGCTGTCTCATCAGCAGTTACTTCGTCCTCCTGCTAGGACTTCGCCTTGCAACAACTTTCCTCAAAGTTGCCAACACCTTTCACTTCGCCTAACTAGGTGATAAGTGTGATTTCTACACTTATTCGAGGCCCCTAAATGATGATATTTTATTATCCTTTCGATAAAATTTTACCTAATTTATATTAAATTGTATTTTTGTAGGTAAAACTTTATGTTTGATGAATAATTGGAGAAAAGAAGTGAAAATTAACAAAAATGGCAAGATTCAAAGTTTAGTGACTAAAATATAAATACTCAAAAGTTGTGCTGAAACTCACGATGAAGATTCGAGAATTCTAGGGGTAAAATGAATGCAACTAGAAGTCAAAAGGAGTAAAATTATGGCTAAAATATTTTCACAAATCAATTTTCAATCGTACAAGGATGTCTAGATTTTTAGTTGGAGATTGAGACCCATTTTTGGTCTAGTAAACGTTCGAATTGAAAAGGAGCTATTTCTATCAACGTTGTAGCACTTTGAGTTATATTTCCAATATATTTGGAATCGCCTTAATCAAGTATCGGGAGAAAAAGTTATGACAAAAATACTGAAACAGACGCCGAAGAATTTCAGCAAGACAGTGCCTAGGCACCTCCACCATAGCTCCCAAGCACTGCTTGGACAACTATCGTGGTGCCTAGCCACTGCACCCTAGTGCCTAGGAGCTGCACCACACAACTTAGGGTTTTTTTTTTGCTAATTGGGCTGCGAGAGGCCCAAAAAAAGACTCTAATTTAGCTAGGGTATGTAGAGAACTATAAATAGACCAAAGAAAGCACAAATTAGGGGTTCTAAACATTGAAAAAAAAAAGAATACAACGAAAGATCGAAGACCCCAATTTAAATAAGAGAATCATCACGGGATTCGAGTTTAAAGCGTTGATTGGAAGTGGAAGAAGACATTGGTGCAAGATTTAATTCGTTTCTACATCTTTATCTAATTAATCCGGTAATGTATTCAAAGACATTTATTTGTTTTTCTTTTGTAATGTTTTGAATTATAAGATCACTACTTTGATGATTACTTGAGTTTCTTACGAATCGAGAGGTGAGTTTGAGGCGTAAACTGTATAATAAAATCCTGTAAAATAGTATAATGTATAGAGATACCTATATTAATTATTGCGGCCATATTAGAAATTCTTAGAACTATATTTCATTTAATTATGGGTAATTCGCATAGAGATATGAAATTAAATTAGTTAAACAGACTTAATGAGAACTCGAGAGGGGTAAATTGAATACAATAGACGAATTCGACCGAACATTACATTTGGTTAAAATCTTGAATTAAGAATTAAGGTGATCAATAATGAAATTATTTTACCCTAATATTCATCATGTATTTTAATCGTTGTTTGTAAGATTTTGATTTCAATTAGTTAAAATTAATTAGGAAAACATAATCTCATCCATAAAAAATATTCGCAACTATTATCATTCTTTATTTGTCTTTGAGTTAGAAAAAGTAGATTAAGTCTAAAGTATAGTCCTCGTGGGAACGATAATCCGAACTCAAAGGTCTACTATATTACTTGTTACGATATCGTACACTTGCGATAGAAAAAACGCAACACTAGGGCCTCTCCTTGCAGCAACTTTCCTCAAAGTTGCCAACAACATTCACTTCGCTCCAGCTAAGGTTTCGCCATAGACAACTTTCCTCAAAGTTACCAACACTATTCACTTCGCCCCAGCTAGGGTTTCGCCATACGACAACTTTCCTCAAAGTTGCCAACACCATTCACTTCACCCAGCTAGGGCATTGCCTTGCAACAACTTTCCTCAAAAGTTGTCAGCACCTATTACTTCGTCTTCCCATTAAGAATTCGCTCCTACGTACCCCTTTCGTCTCATCCACAACTAATGCATACAACTTAGAACGACACGACACCAACCTCTATAAAGTCCATGCATTATATAAATATCAATATACGAACTTGAAGGACTGTTGTTAAGGGCCTCTTGAGGCCCTCACCTCGTCCATGCACCTCATCCGCCACGTGTTGGCCAAACTGAACTGGTGTTGCCACGTGGTAGATGAACTGAACCATTTCGGACGAACCAATTCCATAACTCCGAATCGAAACACTATTGTCCCACTTCGTAGAAAAATCGAACCCATCCGACATTCACGGCGGATGCAAAGGCCAGCACTCCGCATTCGTTACTCCTCAAATCTACCTCGCTACACCTCTACCAAGATCTTTTATGAAATCTATCCAAAGTAAAGTCCCTAACTGATTGAGAGGACGTGTGGCAGACTACAAACGATCAACTCAATTGCTATGTCAGAAATCATTTAATGTCTGCCAGCCTATGGATTGACCACTGATACCTATGAAAGGATGACCCATCCGGGATCTAAAGCCACGTGTTTTCCCATCCAACGGTTCTCCTCTTTCCCTTTTTAGTATAAATACCCCCGCACTATTGTAAGAGAGGGGTTCCATTTTTTCGAATCTTGGCATTCTAGGCTTTAATTCTAAAGTCTTCCACCATATTTACACACTCTCTCAACTACGTCCCGATGACCACTTCACCGTCGGACAACATTATCCAGTTGACTGAAATACTGACTTGATCGTCGGAGTGCTCGCGGCCGTGGACCACGAGTGACTAATGGTGTGTTACCATGCGCAGGGAGGAGCATACGTGAAGATTATTCTTTTGTCCACGTGTCGGAACCATATTTCGGGGTCAACAAATGTTAAACGCAATGGGAGCTGCAATGCCTACAATTTGATCGATTCAAGGTAAAACAAATTCTTACATCATCAAAAGTTTTTAGAGGCATGTAATCGTCGCCGTCACCATACACTAACATGGCCGATGGGCGACGGCGCGCCAAGGAGAGCCACCTCGTTCGATGACAATTTGTTTTCGTGTTGACGAAACTGAAGAGATTGAGTCATTGTTTCCCAATGCTCTCTCTGTCATTTTACTTGGCTCCCTCAATCTTTGCACAATTTGCACTGTATAAATAGTAAAATACACTGCCTTCCCCCGTCATCTCCCCTCTCACAGCTAAGTAAATTGCTTTTAAGCAATTCTTAACTTATTATCAAAACAATTAACTTATTTATTTTCAAATTATTTATTTTGGCACTTACTTATTCACTTGTAATAAAACTTTTTAAGCCTAAGCTCAATGAGTTCAGACTCGATGCAAAGAGACTTGAGATATCTCAGTACATTTATATAGGGTTGGTCGTGTCAAATTTATTATTGGATAAATTTTTTATTTAAATCCTTTCTATTTTTATTATACACGGGTAGTCAGCATGTATGAATGTGGGGACAATGTAAATAAACACGACCCATCGTCCAGTTCGTGACAAATGTCATATTCCATGGTGCATTTTCAATAGATTTTTTAAAAATATTCTCTATTTTAAATAGTCACTTCTTAAAATTTTATTCAAAGAGACTTTTTAAATTAATTTATAAAGTGAGTCTCTATATAATTAAATGCATTTAAAATATTTCAATTTTTCATGGAAGAAAATAATATAATAATTTGTAGAAAAGCTTGTGAAAATAAAATAAAAGGAAAAACAATAAATATTTTCTTGAGACTTTTTATTCACTAAATTATAAAATATACTTTATAAAAATAGAGAGCCTATTAAAGATGCTCTTAATAATAATAATAATAACTTACTTTCTTATTTTTATACTATGTTATTATTTTTCTTTCTTCTATGTAGAAAACATTACTTATTTTAAAAGTAATTATTATCTCACTCTTTGAATTTGATAACTTACTTATTTTCAACTTTAACCAACAAAAAATTATTAACTTAAAACTTATTTTTTATTTTTACTTATAAGTAAACTTTTAAGCTTAACCACACGTTATTAAAAAACTTTTAAGCTTAACCACAAAATCCAAAAACCACATATATTGATCCCTATGTTGACAATCTACAACTCTTGCAATTTGTCCAAGATCTTTCTTGACTTAAATTAGCACGTGAAAAATGAGGGCTAAAGCAGTAATTCATTACAAATTGAAGTTCTTAAATATGACCTCCACCAAAATACAGATTGATATTTCAGTACAACATCTCTGAAATGAACAAACGAAGGATAAATTATCGTCGAGATTTCAGAGGAAAAGAAGTAGACTGTACAATATTACACGTACATATTAAACAAAATGAAACTTAAACAGGACAGGAGTTGAAGGAACAAAGATCATATCACAAAAAAATTCATTAAATAAACTTTACAACATTAATGGCTGTCGTTAGCTCACTTGTACGCAACGCAGCTTTCATCATTCTTTGACCCTCAAATCTGTAGAATGCTGATCAATCTGCATGCCGGAGATGGTGGCCGCCCATGGCTTACGACGGGCATACTTTCCGAGCAGCAAATCTATGAACAAGAGCACCTAAGATAGATACCTTGTTACCTACATGGACTATTTATGGGAGCAAATAATCAAATGCATACACAACTATTCATGTTGGTACATTTTGATATAAGACATACGAGAAACTTGCCCTTGAGAAGTCAAAGATCTTCATATATCATCTCCTGGACATCAAGAACAAATGTACACGTTTAATTTAAGCAATAAACATCAGATATAAAATAAAGATAGCAGCAACTTAATCAGGTGCTTTTCAGCTTATGGAATTCCAGATAATTCACTTCACCAATATGGAAAATTGCACTACTGGTCCCCAACCTTGCTCCAGCAGCAAGTTAGTCCTCAAATCTTTCATTATAGGCGCACAAATGGTCCTCAAAGGCAGAAACCTTCTAAATCTTCGTTAAATCGTCACGTGACCCTCACATATCCAACTTTTTGAAGCTATATTTCGTTTACCGACTTGGGGTCAATGCCTAAAATTTGAAGTGCTGCATTTTTATGAGAGCCATGTGAAAATGTAGGAGATTTTGATGCTTTCTATCCTCCAGTATTATGCAACTATAATTAAAGGTTGGGACCAACTTGCTACTTGAGGATAAGGTGTTGGAGATCACCCACCAAATTCAACTTCCCTACTCCCCACCCCTGTGTTTTAGTTCCCTACTCTTCTCCCCCAAGAACTCTTTGGGGCAAAGCTTACAACTTATATCAATAATAAAAAAAAAATCAACATCTTATTAAAGCAAATATAAATTAAAGCGCTAAGCGAACCTGATCGCAGATGGGGCAGTTGTCACTTCTTTCCATCCATTCAAGGATGCATGAAAGGTGAAAATGATGGTTACACTTGGTCATGATTTTTGGATTTTCTGCATCATACTCTGCATACGAAAGATGTAGAGAACTTTTATACTGGCAGCAAATGAGACCTACTTCTCATACCTACGACGTGTTGATAAAACATGGAAGTAAAAGGGTTTTCCACTATGGCTAAGCTTAAAAAGATTACTTTTTCAGAAAATAACTTGTGTTAAAATAAATATTTTTTGAGTAAGTTACTGTTGATATTCAAATAGTTACACTCAACATATGTAACTTTTATCTTCTTTAAGCTCAGACAAACATGCTCTTTACAGCCTTGGCCCAGACCTTCAAGACAAGTGGGACAAGAATCCTCTTCGTCTGCTGTCAAAACAGTAATCAGATTTGACTTCAAAAGTTCAATTTCCGCCTTTCTTGGCGAGAGTGGAAAAAACCCAGGTCGAAGTCGGCAATTCACTTCCTTGAGATCAACACAATTAGCCTTCTCCAAACTACCACCACTTATAGTCAATTGTCCAGAATCGGCATCCGGATGCCCAAAAACAGCATCGTATGGGATAGGTGCAGGAGGGGGTCGATAAGTGTCAGGGATTGACATATCCAGATTTAAATCAACTAAGAGTCCAGAAGTGAGCGCAGTAGCAACACTGTCATAAGATGTCAGGGACTCGTGCTGTTCTGAATCCGGCGGACACTGCAGAATAGAGATGTTTATTGGAAAGCATATCATAGTATGAAAGAGTGCCACAAGTAATGACCGTTCCAAAGACAAAAGTAAGAAACTGAAGTATAAGTCTATTAAATGCCAGGAATGACAAGTTTGTAAGACAATATGAAGGACTAGCCTTGTCGCAGGACTGGAAGAACAGGAGATGAAATAAAATTTCAATGCATGCAATTCATTTTGACAGGATATTTGTATTGACGATAAAGAACTAGTTACTACCAATAAGAGTGGCTCAAAAAATCCTGAATACACAAAAAGTTCGATGAAAACTGCTGCAACAACCCTACATCCAAATACAGCAGTGACATTTCTATGTTGGTTCTTACTTGTTATACTCACTACTTGAAGTGCTAAAAATTACAAAAGGGTTACTGGAACTAAATACACGAGTATTTCAAACTATCGTGATATTCAAAAATAAAAATTTGACTTCAATAATCTTTTCGACAACTAAAATTTGGTTTAGTTATATAGATGCATCTTTCAAGATGATCTCGATAATCAGTAATCAAATTCAATCTAAAGGAAAGATGGGAAACTTGCCTTCTATCCCGCCTAATTTAGCTGTTGTCTCGCGATTATAATGTAAAAGGAGATTTTTTTTTTTTTTTAGAAGGCCTTGTAGCAATATTCATAGTGAAAAATAGCATTACATTCTAATTCTTATTTTGAAAGGCCTTCCTACAGAGTATACGATATTTTAATTAACCTTATTGTAAATGACTTTCTGCTTTTCTAGGTATAATCGGTCAACTGGATTAGTCAAAGTCGAAATCAACCTTATTAAAGTCAAATCGGCCGCAATTGGAGAATATCTGTCAGTTTACAAATACATATAAGTCTATATTAGGAATAACACAATTAAACAGGCCACTTAACATAGTAAGCAAGGCCCTTTTTCATCTTCTCTCTTCTAACCTGACCTCTCCACAAAATTTACTCAATGGGAAAGCATCAAAATACAAACACTCTGATTCCAGAAAATTTGTCCATTCTAACAAAGCCTAGGGGTGCTTTTTAAAAGGGAAGTCACAGCTATGAAGAGAGCCAGACGTGATACGATAAAAGAAGTGCAATATGACACAAGTCCATAAGAGCTTAAGAAATACATACGCAAAGAAAAAACATAGAAGTACAATAAATTCATCTAGTAATCATTAACAAGAGAATTGTCAAAGTAAGCTTCACATATGAGAAATGAAATCACTAACATAATAATATACTGGTGTTCCATGAAGCTGCGGTTTTCGGGAAGAACAACAGCAACCCCCCATTCCTGCAATTATTTCAATTTAACAACTCAAACTTGGCAATGCTTTGTCCACAACTTTCTCCTCCCTGGAATCAAGTACAGTAAGATACTACACAAATGAAAGCATAAAGCATTATGCTTCAAAAGAAGCTGCTCTCTATTTGAAAAAACAAGGAAACTTGCAGGCACTAAGATAGCAATACAAGGTATCCAACTAGAAAACTGAAAATTTGCTGAAAAGGGGCCATCTGGATAAAATTTTCCCTCAAAACACACCTGGATGAAGTAAAAGAATTAAAATTATGATAAAATATCAGGTTTTAAGGCAAATCGAAAACCAAGCTAAGAAGATTTAAATCATAATCCAAAATGGAAGTTGGGACCCTCTTCTCTCCCATACCTCCATATCTCTGTTTTTAACCCATTTTAACATATCAGGTTGTAAGGCAAATTGAAAACTAAGTTAAGAAGATTTAAATCATAACCTCAAAATGAAAGTCGGAACCCTCTTCTCTCCCATACCTCCATATCTCTGTTTTTAACCCATTTTGTTTTCTTTTGAAGCAGCTTGTTTTCTAAAGCTTAGACTCTAAACTAGATGTCTTTCTTTTTCAATTCCCCTTAATTCTAATACCTGAAATGCTCAGACACTTAGTCAAAAGATAAGACAAAAGAAAGCACCCCAAAAGCAAACAAATAAGAATAGTTTCTTCTAGGAAAATACAAGAAGTTCTTTCCAACCAAATATACCAATTTAAAGCCAGTAAAGAACATTTTCATGGAATATCATCTCTATTCTTATAATCCTCTTTAAATACAAATCATCTCTTCCAAGTAAAGATTGATTTTTGTTAAATATCATATCATATCACAAAAGTATTTATTACTTTTAAGCATATGCTTTTGTACTCATGATTTATTCAACAATGCTTCACTATCGAGTACCCAAATTTAAGCACATTTATGTTTTTTTTTTTTTTTTTAATTTCTAATTTGATCAAGAAGAACAAGTTAACAAAAGAAAAAGGAAAATTTTGTTCGTTATTATTGTAAGTAGCTCCAACTTAAATCAATTCATTGTACATCACAATTTATGTACATGAACCTATTTCCTTTTAGCTTGAGTGGCAAGATAAGTTTTATCCTTTGATCCAGTCCATAATACTCCCATGTAAACAATATTACAGCTGCATTAATTTGTTTTGGCTGATAGCTAGCTTCCTATAAAACATCCAACAGTTTTCAGTCTTGTGCTAAGTTTCCTCTAACATCCCACCGATATCCTCATTCTACGTGCCTTCTATCACAGCAGCACTATTATTTTACCATATTTATTGTCTTTCTCCAATTAGTCATCCTCAATTTTAACAAGGATCGAGAGAACGAGTGAATTTTCCACCTTTATCAACTAAAAGCTGCAAAACACACTAAAGCATTTGATGCTGCTAATTCCTTCTACTTGAGCATGAAAAAGTATATGTATGCATTCCCTCAACCCAATTCCCACATCTTTCAATGCATATCCTTGAGCATGAAAAAGTATATGAATGCATTCCCTCAACCCAATTCCCACATCTTTCAATGCATATCCTTCACGTTATGGTTGAGATCATAATTCTGAAAAGCATGTGTATTAACCTAGAGTGGAGATGTAAATACATGATGTATACATATACATATATGTCAATATACTATACATTATGGTCAAGCTTTTAATTTTCGAGATCAGTTGACATGTCAATATCAACATGATTCTAGTGATATGATGTCATCATTTTCTCTACTTTGATCTTAAGAATAATAAATTTACTTATTATATGTGTATACATATTGTTATAGATGATTAATGAACATATAGAGAGTTTATTTCTCTTCCACACTTGTATCTCTTATTACAACCTACTTTCCACTGTTATTGTTGTGTGTGCATATATACTTATATATACATATGCCTATATATAATGGCATTTATTGATTTGGATACGGGTCAGCACAATGACACAGTACCCAGAATCTTATAGGACCATCCCTCATGTGTGCATATCATTCCCAACACTAGTAATAAACATACCAAGATTAAAAAACTCCAAAATGTTATGACATCAAAAACAGCCATAAAATTTCAAAATTCATCCACATAGGAAAAACAGTACACGCCCTCAAGATTGTTAAGAACTATCTAATCTAACAGCTTAAGTGGTTAGAGAGAGGACATGTTCTTTTATTTAAATTTAGTCTTCAGTGTGCTTCCTCCCGTGAGCCATATTCACTTATTATGAGTCACTTGACACGTCCACAATTTTAAATATCATGTAGTGCCGAGACTTGAACTGGGACTTATATGCACTGATATTACGTTGGTAGGTATGCAAAGAACTCAATTTTTTTTTTTAAGGGGCAGTCATTTCATTTCAACTATAAGCACTTCAGCTTACAGATAGAGCATTGAAACAACCCAAAAATCTACACCACCATAGAGACCATCAAGTGAATGGTCGAGTGCCAATAAAAAATTTCAGTTCCCACATAATTAAAAGACAAACAAGAAACATAATAACTACCCAAAATCTTGCAAAGCATTGAGTTAATACACTGTTGACAAATATGAAATGAATCCAACAAAACTTAAGAACATCTTAACCACTTCCACAAAATGCCCACAAAAACTAAATTCAGTTTACACCACTAAGATAACCCATCAAAAGAAAACAGCAAAATGGCACGAATAAACATAATTTTACCTGCGAATTCTTGTTTATTTATCAGTCGGCTGGATGAAATATGATAAGGGTTTTGAGGGGCTGCTATGGAGTACGAAAAAAAAGGGTTCCACTACATTTCATTAGCATTTTTATCTGATCTTTTTGTAAGAAAAGGAAAGCCTTTCTCTAAAATGCAAGCGTAGGGTTGTGGACAGAAAAAGCAGGAGTTTCAACTAGTCAAAAAAGGAAAAATTGAGAGCAATTCGTGTCAGTTCTGAGGGGCACGTAAAGCATCTTCTAGTGGTGGTTAACAATTTGTTTTTCTATATAATTTTCCTAATAAAGACAAAAGCAAAATATAGATTTTTAAGTTAATTATGTAAACAGTTACTGAACTTATGTCTACACCTTCATGTTGAAATTTAAGTTGTCTAATTTTGGCTACTAAACTTTGAAAAGCATCGGACGTTATTTATTGGCTAACCTATGTTTTAAATATCTAACGAAATTGGTGATGTAGCTGACGGAATGCACATGTGGTGTCTCGTCATGGTGTTAAACTTTGACGTGGTTGAATTTTGGTTACTAAATTTTAAAAAATGTTTTCAATTACTCACTAAATTTTAAAAACTGTCTTCTAATACTTCTTGAACTTTGAGGCAATTGAATTTTGGCTATTGAACTTTGAGATAGTTGAATTTTGGCCACTTAACTCTGAGATGGCTGAGTTTTTGTCACAAAATTTTAAAAAACATCTTGTATGACTCACAATAAATTTGGATTTAATTAAAATTCGTTGTTAAAATTTGAATTTAATTCTATTTAACAATAAATTCACTATATGTTTCGTTGTAAAATTTAAATATTATGATGAAAATAACTTAAAATTCTACAAAAATAAATTAACATTAAATTTAACTACTGTGTAATTGAGAATTCATTCCTAGTAGTATAGATAATGTTTGCAAAGCTGTGCAAATGAAGTGACTACTAACTGTAATGAAACACACAATATATTTATTGTTAAAATTAAATTAAATTCGAATTTTAACAACGAATATTAGCCCCAATTTGATAGCCATTATTTTTAAAAAAGAAGTTTTCAATTGTAACTTTTTGAAGAATGTGTGGTTAAAAAATTGAAA
The DNA here is from genome assembly GCA_903798255.1 of Fraxinus quadrangulata. Lineage (NCBI taxonomy): Eukaryota > Viridiplantae > Streptophyta > Magnoliopsida > Lamiales > Oleaceae > Fraxinus > Fraxinus quadrangulata. Next base: position 4,061 of record CAIGRB010092942.1, on the reverse strand, counting down.
TTTTTTTTGAATTTACCTGTAAAATATTTTATTGTAAAAATGTGTGATTAAAATAAGAATGAGAATTAAAGAGTTTTATTTTAAAAGGAGATAAACAGGGACTTAATTAAATCCAAATTTAAAGTGAATAATAGAAGACGTTTTTAAAGTTTAATGACAAAAGTTCAATTATCTTAAAGTTTAGTGGTCAAAATTCGACTATATCAAAGTTTAACGATGTGACAAGGTGCCACATGTGCATTTCGTCGCCACGTCACCAATTCCATTAAAGGTTTGAGACGGAAATTATACAAGTGAGTAATGTACAACGTTTTCCAAAGTTTTGTGGTCAAAACTCGACATTTTAAATTTCAGCGAGCAATCAAAAATATAAATGTAAGATCAGTGAGAATTGGAACAAATAACTCGATTTTTGAATAAATCAAAAACTTGGCATCGCCTGGACTCGAACTGAAGACCTTCAATGTGTTAGACTGACATGATAACCAACTACACCATGACACCTTTATCGTTTAAAATTAAGAACACGTCTTATTTTTTGATAATCTTAGAAAAGAATTGTGTATAAACTAAGCCTTCATTTTACAACCATTATTTTCAAACTCATTTTTCTACATGCTCATTTTTAACCACACATTTATACAATAAAATATTCTACACATAATCCAAAATTTATCCTACTTTTTCAACACACATTCTCCTGAAAATCATTATTCAAAACTCTATTTTCTCAAAATAATGATTGTCAAACAATGACTAAATTCATTATATATGTCTTAGTTCTATTGGACACTAACTCGACCACACGATCTCGACTAGTTGGCTCCTACCCTGATCTCGACCACACCCTGCAGTCGACCAATCAAGTTTAAGAAGATGAGCACGTGGTTAAAATTGCACGTTGACATTTTATAAACAACTAATCACCAATTACAATATTGATTCTTTTTCCAAGCCACTACAAATCAATGAAAATAATAATATGATTTTGATATATCAACGTCCCTATTAGGGGTGTTAACAAGTTGAGTCGAAACTCGAAGCTCGGGTCCGACTCAAGCAAAAATGGTTCGTGCTTTTTTTGCCTGAACCGAGTAGAGCAAAAGCTCGACCAAAAAAATTAGGTTCGACTCGAGCTTTCGGCTCAGGCCTTAGTGAGCCAAGCCGCTTTTTTCGTGAGAGATCTAAATTTTTTTAAAGAATTTAAAATTTGTGCAATCTATACATATTATAAATTAAATAAAAGTTACAATCCTCCTCCATTTTTCGGGTTTGGAATCGGTTACAATCATTGTAGATGAAGTTAAAATTGTACACGAATAAAAGGACAAAGGTAGCCGAATGGAGTACTCGAACTACCATTAAACTGATTAATCTCATTACTAGTAAAATCTATCTATAGCTATTATAGCAAAGAATATTGAATATTAGAGTAAAAAAAGCTAACTATTAGAGTAAAGAAATTGGAGATTGAAATTGAAACTAGAATACTGCAAAATTTTATGAAACTCAACTAAATTGTAAACTAGAGTAAAGAAATTTGAGACTAGAATAATGAAGATTAGAGTAAAGAAATTGGAGATTGATTGAAATAAATTGATATGAAGTGGTAAAGTTTTTCACATATTTATAGCAAAAAAAATGTATTTGTTTCAACTACATTTGAATTTCAAATTCAAATTTTGAAAAAACGACAAATGTTCAGTATGTGCATTGTCAAAGGCAGAAGGTAGACGCCTGCGTTGTAGGCAGTTATGGCAAGTTGCAGGCGTCTGTTAGGCAGTTATACCTTTTTTTTTTATATAAAGCTTGGCTTTGCTCATCACGAGATACTCGGGCTCAAGCCGATGCCCTAAAATGGGGCTCAGCACGAGCCTCGACTCGGTGGTACTAAGCCACGAGATGGCCCGACTCGAGCTCTTTTCAGGTCGAGTCATGGGTCGTTCGAGCGACGAGCCACCTTGACATTCCTAATCTTTTTTTTTTCTTTGGTTTTTTATTGGATAGCCTCCATCCCCACCCCCACCGATCCAATTCCACCTGAATCAATAATTATCAACTCTTATTAGCTAAGCCCCTCTTCGGACTTCATTAAAAATAAATTCGAAAGAAAATGTATTTTAAAATAGTGTTTTTTTAGAGAATCTGTGGTAAAAAAAATAATAAAATATTTTTTTATTTATGTGTAATATTATTTTATTAAAGAATTTGGTTCAAAATAAGAAAAACAATGGATTTTTTTTTTTTAAATGGAGCCCAAAATAGGGGCTAAAGTATTACCAACTTTTATTAGATGTACATGGGACAAAAGAAAATTCATGCATGTTTTAGCTAAGCATAAAAGTTCCAATTACAAAAAATAAACTTACAAGCAAATAGTGCATTTCTATGAAGAAGGGGGGGAATCATCATATGCACAAGAAAGTTCCTCAATTAGTTTAAGAAACCNGGGTTTTGGGAATTTTGGTTATAATATTTTATGCTGAGGAAATTTAAAGAGGGTGAGAGAGAGAAACTTGGTGGGAAAAGAGACAACACCTAATTGAGCTTGATATGTGTTTGATGGATATTATTGAAGAAAGAATGTATTTTAAATAGTGATACGATGAGAAATATGTGGTTAAAAAGTAAGGAAAAGTTATTGATGTGATGAAAAATATTATTTTATTGAAAAATGTGTGGTTAAAAATGAGTTATGAAATAATATATTTTGAAAGAATGTGTGTCAAACAAGAGCTAAAAATTAGATAGCATTGGTGCTTGTAAGGTTGGTAATTTTCATCAGCGGTCACTGAAATTTCATTTTGGTCACTTAACTTTAAATTGTAATCACTAAGTTAGTTCAAAATTTCACCCGTCACATTTTGTCACCTATTATCCATCAAACTCGTGGAAATTGCTTAGTTAATAGTCATGTCATTATTGATCTTTTACATAATCATTATGTTACCCTCTAGAAACGAAATTGATAAATTGAGGAATATAACAATGACAATATATTTAGATTAAAAGACGTATTTTTTATTTTAAAACATTTATTGCTTTACATTGAAATAAGTTTGTATGTCAAAGATTCATTATATGAAAGATTAGTTGTAGCCTAGCAAAATTAATTATCATTAACTTGAGCGATCGTAGGGGTGAACAAAAACCGTCAATTTATCAGACCGAATTGAAAACCACGATTTTTGAACCGTTGATGTGGTTCCACATGAACTGTTAATGTTTCGGTTGCAAATCGAATCAAACTGTTTGAAAATAGTTTGGTTTAAGTTTCAATAGTTAAAAATTGCTAGAGACCAAATCGAGCCGTTCGTCCAATTTTAAAAAAAAAATTTTGTCTTACTCAAAATATATTATTTACTAGACAATTGATACTTTAAAAAAATTTATTTATTGGTCCGCTTCTATTTGGGTTAGGGAAATTATGATTTAAACATTTGTTTAAGAAATAAAGAATTTGCAAATTTAAATTTGTGTTTGAACTTTAAATTAATTAATTGGTTTAAGCTTGTATTGAGACATGTACATTATTATTTTAACATGTAATGAAAGTCTTAATTTAAGTATTATATATATTTCTTTTATTTTTTTCATTTGTTTTGAAGATGTTATATTTATGTTGCTAAAACCGTGTTTGAACTCAACTAAAACTCAAAACAGTGGTTTGGTTTTGATTTGAAAAATTGGTTTGATTTGGTATGTGTAATTTTATTTTTTCTCAAACCTTTAAAAATGGTTTGATTTTAGTTCAAAAATTGTCTAAATCAATAGTGTTCACTTCTTATGCACGTGGTGAATGGGTAAAATTTGAAATAAACGAAGTTCGATGTTTCCTTAAATGAAGTCAAGTGATATAATTAAAATGTAGGGGGTGTGATCAATTTGAATTTTTGAAGATTTTTTTTATTAAATTACTTTTGTAGAGTACTTCAATGAACTTTTATTGATTTTTTAGACTTTTTAAAGGATCAATTAAAATCTCCAGAGACTTTTATTTAAATACTTTATAGAATTCATTTGATTTTTACAAACTTTCATTTCAGGAAAAAAAAAAAAAA